>OZ012740.1:423533730-423563458 GCA_963859935.3 Lathyrus sativus
TCCACAGACCAATTATTCAACATCAATAACAGTAAAAAAATGCAATTAAAATGAAAATGCATGATGGAGTTAATGTTTTTGTATTATAAAATTCTACACTGAATCACGAGTCTACAGAAAAAAGAACGGAATTATTTGACTAATTCTACCATTTTTTATGAATTTTCTAATGATATGCATGCATTGAAAATATTAAACAAAAATCAATTAATTGGAAAATATGCACAAAAATAGGAAATAAAAATAAAATGGCGTTTTTATTTTTATTTAATTTTCTTAACATTTTTTATGAAATGGTTGAAAAAAGAATTATTGAAAAAAACATTTATTTACAATTTATTATGAAGTATTTGATATGAAAAATATAAAAGAAAAATCAACATAAAAGAAAATGACATGGAGGGGGTTTAAACAGCAAGCATTCAGGTTATTATCTACATTGGGCCCTCAATGGGGGGGTGCCATTAGCAGTTGGGCGCAGGCCCATGTTTAATATCCAAAAAAACAAAAAAAACTGAATCTAAGCGCAGGGGGGTGTTGCATCAGCAAACTCCTAGTTGCTACCTCAATGGGCTTACGCCCAGGGGGTGTTGATAGCAATTTGGGGCCTAAGGCCCAACTTACTCATTCAGTCTCACACGCTAAGGGGGGTGGGGAAGCAGTTTGGGATGTGCGTTCAGAAACACGCTTTTGGGCTTAGCCCAACCCAACCCCAATCTGAATGAACCCTAATCCAGTTACTCTAGTCAAAACTACCTTCTTCCCAAAACACTCTGGTACTGTTCATCAACATAACCCTAGCCGCTCCCTCTCGTCTTCCTCCTCTATCTCACCCTATCTCTGCAACTCATCCCCCCAGAATCCTCAAACACAATTCATCAAGTCTCTAAAAGTAACCCCTAATCATTATCATGCATGCGCTTAACAGAACTCACCAAAACAAACCCTAACCTAAGCATCTCAAGGATTGCATCTACAACATACACATGCAAGAGAGGAGTTAAGAACCTGGAGAGACGAACGATGCTTGACGCTCGTTGAGGAGGCTAATGGTTCGCTGACGATCCACAACCGGAGAAGATTTCTTGATGAAGATTCAAGAAGCTTGCTAAAGAATTTGACGAGATTCTGGAAGTCTTGATTGGATGAGCGTTCTTGAGGTGATTTCTGGAGATCTTGCTTGAAGGATGAATATCTTAGGACGATTTCTGGAAATCTGGGATGAGGATGATTGAAGGCTTGATACTGTTCTGGAGAAGTTGATGAAAATTGATGTTGGTTGAAGTTGTTTCTGGAAAAAGTCTTGAGGACGATGAAGGTATGAAGGTTCAAGGCGATTTCTGGAAATCTTTGTATGAAGGTTGTTGAAGGTTTGGATGGATTGATGGATTGATGGAGGATTGATGTGTTTCTGGAAAATTTGATGTATGAAGGTTTGAGTTTCAATGGTGATTTCTGGAAATTAGGAGATGAAGACGATGAAGGTTGATGGCGTTTCTGGAAAAATTGATGGAGGAGGATGATGATTCCGGCGAGGGACCGATGAAGGTGGACGGAGGTGATCGGGGAAGAAGATGAAGATCTGAAGTTTTCTGGAGATTAGGTGGTGGCCGGAGTTGGTTGACGGTGGCCGGCGGCGTGCGGTTAGGGCGTTTGCATGGACGCCGGTGGTGTTCTGGTGAATCTCCGGTGAGGGATGTCTGGGTGCCAAGTGGCGCACATGCACTGAGAGAGAGAGTGGGTGGGGGACACGTGTGTACGCGTGGTGTGATTCTGAGTGAACGTGTGGGACCTCTGCATGGCCACCACGTGGCTGCTTTTATACCCTGGAAACGCGTGGCACCTTCTAGAATATTCTAGTGTGCGCTGGAAGTTTGGACTGATTTGGATTATTTCTGGACTTGCTGAGTCAATTGTGAATTGGGCCTTAACAAAAAAACGCCTCACTGGGCCCAATACGAAAAAAAGAATGAAAAACTGTAAAAAACTGAATTGAAAACAATTAACTAAATTGGATTAATGTCTAATTAACACTAATAATCCTAATTAAATCTAAAAACAACAATTAACCTAATTAACTCTAAAAAGTCAATTAAAGTCTACTTAATTCTATATTAATCTAATCAAATCTAAAACACAATTAAGATCTAATTAAACTCTAAAATTCACTAATTCTCTATTAAAATCCTATTATCATTTAATATCCATTAGGAAAAGAAAAACTATATTAATTTTCTATATTATCTAAAAAACTAATTAAACCTATTAACCCTAATTTTAAAATCTATACAAAAATTCTAAACTATTATTATCTATTAGTAATAAAAGAAAAACTATATTATCCTTTTCTTTATTATTCTAAAACTAATTCAAAATCTTATTTATTCTAAAAAACTATTTAAAAATCTATAAAATCCTAAAAAAGAGAATTAAGCTATTAAAATATTCAAAAACCCTATTTAAATTCCAGAAAAATTCTATAAAGCCTGTTAAAAATTCACAAAAGCCTATTAAACCCTAAAAATGCAGATGAATGCAAATGACCCCCATAAAAGAACGCACGAGACCAGATTGAATCGAACGGAGATCCCCGGGCTTCAGAATATCCCCAAAATCACTGAAAAATCACCGAGGAGCGCACAATTTCCCGAAAATAAAACCCCGATAATCTGGACTGGGTCTGCCATATCTGATAGACAAAAATCAAGCTGTAAACTCTGATATCCCCTGCTTGCACAAAAATCATCTGTCTGAGCTGCGAATATGAAATTAAACCACGAGTCAGATAGGAGAATCGGTTGGTCAAATTTTTAGGGTGCAACAGCTGCCCCTATTCAAGCGACTTGGACCTGAAGGGTTTGAAGAGCGCTCAGCCTTCAAACATTCAAAGGTACGAGACGGTTGAATACAAATAAAAACCCGAAAATTTGCCAACCGCGAGCATATACTGTAAACTGCTTGGGGAATGAAGTCCAGAAAACCGAGTCCAGTCATTGCGGCGCCAAACTGATTAATCATCTGATAAAGAACTCCTGATTTGAATACCCGTTGCTTGTGATACCCCATATAACAAACCCTGATGGTTGCAACAACATACCTGATTCTTTCACATTGCCTCTTGATAGGCAGGAAGAGAAATATACTCACATCGTCCAAAGATGGACGGGAAGACACCTTGATTGAATACTCACCTCGTCTAATGATAGACGGAAAGACATCATAATCTCCAAACTCACATCGTCTAAGGGTAGACGGCATCATCCTGATTGATGAACAAATCATTATTCACATCGTCTAAGAGTAGACGGCATCATCCTGATTGATGAACAAATCATTATTCACATCGTCTAAGGGTAGACGGCATCATCCTGATTGATGAACAAATCAATATTCTCATCGTCTAAGGGTAGACGGCATCATCCTGATTGATGAACAAATCATTATTCACATCGTCTAAGGGTAGACGGCATCATCCTGATTGATGAACAAATCAATATTCACATCGTCTAAGGGTAGACGGAATCATCCTGATCGATGAACAAATCATTATTCACATCGTCTAAGAGTAGACGGAATCATCCTGATTGATGAACGAATCAATATTCTCATCGTCTAAGGGTAGACGGAATCATCCTGATTGATGAACAAATCATTATTCTCATCGTCTAAGGGTAGACGGTATCATCCTGATTGATGAACAAATCATTATTCTCATCGTCTAAGGGTAGACGGTATCATCCTGATTGATGAACAAATCATTATTCACATCGTCTAAGGGTAGACGGGATCATCCTGATTGATGAACAAATCAATATTCTCATCGTCTAAGGGTAGACGGAAAGAAATAATCTCTGAATTCACGCTGTCTACTGACAGACGGGAGAAAACCTTAATCTCCATACTCACATCGTCTAAGGATAGACGGAAAGACACCAGAATCTCCATACACACATCGTCTAAAGATAGACGGGAAGTCACCATAACGCAATTCAACACCATCCTTTGAATTTCAGAATCCTTCTGTCTACAGGAATTGATGGAGAAGTCAATATCCTTGAAGGGGCCACATCGTCAGTATGGACCGACGGTAAGAAAAACCACCTTTTAAGGAACCATGTCGTCAATAAGAATCGACAATCACGAAAACTGAACATTCTTCGAAGAGCCTCGCCATCAATAAGGATTGACAGTCAGAAAAGTACCCCTCTTAAACGTCATCATATCCAACGAACAGAAAGAGAACCAACATTCAAAATCATTTTGAAACTCCTCAACAACTAAGGATAGCCGGAGAAGACTCGCTGGGGAAACACCTCATCATATGTATGATCTGGCAATAAGAAACCCGCTGAACAGTAGCTCGAAACTTCACATCGTCTGCTGACAGACGGAAAGGAAAGCCACTTGCTATAGAAACTCTATTTTGAACCCCATTGAAAATCAACCAAAACTTCACATCGTCTACTGATAGACGGGAAGAAAAGCATATCCTGGGAGAAACCCCTTCTTGAAATCTTACTGCGGTCACCCGCAACTTCACATCGTCTATGGATAGACGGAAAGAAAACCACATTCGTACTCCAGACGTCTAATGATAGACGGAGAAATCCACTCATTGGAGGAACACATCGCCAATATGAATTGACGGGAAGAAAAGTCTGTCGATATCAGATGACTGCTTGCTTAAAGCATAATTGTTGTATGATCTGATACAACTAATCCGCTGAACTGTCTGAACACTGTTGCTGGATAAATGCCCCTGAACTGATCACAGAGTAATTCACGCGCCATATGAGGCTGATAGAAAACCTGACTTACGCTTTGTATGCCTATGCAAATGCTTTAATCTTTCTACAGCGTAATGCTCCATTCTAGATGGAAATGCTACGCATTTTGAAAATGTCATGCAGGTATGATGCAAATATGATGCATGCAATATGTTAGCAGGCTCGAGCTGCCGGAGAAGGCCGGGTACAGAAAACCACTTCAGCAAAATAAATGCTGAAGGCGAGGCCAACTTTGCTGGGGATAACCCGGATATCACTGAATCGTCCTAGCAAAATAAATGCTGGGAGAGTGAAATCAACTCCGCTGGGGATATTAGGAACTTAACCGAACGCCTCGACGAAGTAATACCCTGCTGGGGAATATAACTCCGTTGTAAAATAGCAGACGTGCTGAATATGATTAGACTCCTCTGGGAATAGCTTATCCATACCAATGACCAATTGGACTTTGCTGGAGAAAATGGAGGGAGTCTTCCTGCGCTCTGATGAAGCTTGGATCTGGAAATTGATGCGCCAACACGGACGGGCTTCACAGTAATCGCAAACATGGATTTGAACTCTTAGGCTGTCCGTGATGGGTCAGGTACAACTGACGCTGGAAAATATTCTTCCTGAATACACGACCTTTTAGTGAAAGGGTCAAGGGATAGTAACACGACTTCCCGCATTCATCTCGCTCTCGAAAATCGACTGCATCTGCTTGAATAACTCCGAATGACTCTGTAGGTACGGAAAAGACCAATCCTTTCTCTTCTGATATGCCTCAGCCTACGGGGCCTCTGTGGGGATAGTCCTTGAAAGGAAATCTGCAAATCTGTTGCCTCGATGGTCTGATATAACATGCCTCAGCGTTCTGAACTTCTGAGAGATACTTCACCTTGAATGCTTCTCGCGCAACCTTTGCGTGCTTAAGATGGTCTGCCCCTGACTGCCATGACCTTGCCCTTGATTATCTGATTCAGAGTAGCACCTCCTGACTACGACGCATTCACCGAATCTCAACCTGATTGCCCCAGAATAACTGACTTCGAAAAGCTGACCTGACTGGGGATCCCAATAAAAGCTTGCCCCTGCTCTCGGAATATTTGGGCGTTCTGCATTCTATCTTGACCATACTTTCCATTGTAGGAAGCTTTTCTGCTGTCAAGCGCTTACTCGCAAGTAAAACAAGTTGTTATGCATAAAAGATGTATTAATGCAACACATATGACAGCTTTGACATCCAATCTGTTCACTGGGAAAAGGAAAAACAGTTTATGGCATATAATGCACAAAACGTTCATCAGCATCAACATGGTAAGAGGAACCTTTTTAGGAGTCAGAATCGACGCGACCTTTACCGGAGTATGCTTCCGAAACAACCTGCTTCAATTAGGTCTTTTGAAGGTTGTAACGTGGTCAGGTTCACGGTTTTGAAAGAAAGGATAAAGGCTCAAAGTTTACTTTAACCCACCCGTTCTCCTTGATGTTCTCCCATCCTACGTTCAGCTAATCTGACTTCAGCGTTCACCTATTAGAGGCTGAAAGGTAGGAGTGATAGTTCGAGAAACTTTTGGATTTGGGAATGACAGCCACTCACTCTTTCGTCTTTGACATTTGAGGTCACACGACTCGTATTTCCATCGAGGATTTTTCTTTTGATCCTTTTCGTCTTTTCTTTTTCATATCCCTAACTTTTGCCTGGACTGACTCCTTTTGAGTATCTTTTGATTTTTTTAAGTCCAGCGGGATGCCCTCATTTTTGCCTAAGTCATTTGTTTTGAATTTTTCTTGACTTAGCGGGCTTTTGACTCTTCTTTTTTCGTTTTTTCGAACAAGTCGTGTGACATTGGTTGTCTGACTCTTTGGGAATGATGTGGCTGTCCCACTCTTGATTGAACCATTGTGGTCTTTTAGGCACGACCTCTAGGGGTGTGATTGATCCTCGAACGGACACTCCTTTTGCAATTTGGACGCTCGGTCAAATTAGCTAACACCTACCCTGCCCCAGGTTATGATTGAGGGTTTTTCGTTTTCAGAAAGAAACTCCTACTACAAGGCTCAAAGGGGTTGACAAGGGATTATCTTCCTTATATCTCCGGTGTTTAGGGATTTGAAACAATGCCTGTACATCATCAGCAGGTTTTATTTCAAAAGCATACAATATCGGAATTTGCATGTCGGTCATTTTCGTCATCCTCCCCAAATTCTACTTAACCAAGTGTTGGACATTTGTAAAAAACAATTAGTGAACACGAATGGATTCAATCAAAACATGCACATTTATTTCATTATCATCAATTTGAATGAAAACAACCAAGTTTTACAAACAAGATTACAAATTCAAACAGGAAAGCAACTACAAATGTAAAGAAATGACAAGCTAAAACAAAGAAAATATGCTAGCTTCTGAGAACTGGCTTTCACATCTGCCCTGCTGCCGAACCAGCTATCTTTATTAGGGGCAATCCAATGCTGTCCTGATCTGCTTCAACGACCCAGCCAAATTATAGAGCTCTTCCTCTTTCATTCAGATGATTTGGGGACCTCCCGGCCCGAAGCTGATTGCTGCACTATCAAGCAGATCCTGCACTTTGTGCTTAAATGCTTTACAGTTCTCAACCGTATGGCCTGGTGCCCCGGTATGGAACTCGCAAGTAGCGTCAGCATCGTACCCCGGTGGTGGTGGTCCCGTTAAGGGAGCCAATGTCCTTTTACGAACCAATTGGAGCTGAAGCAATGTCTGCAGAAGCTGTGCGTATGGTATAGGAGGAGTTTCCAAATGACGGCTTGCCAAAGGACCTTGATTCTGACCTCTTTTATACCCCCGATTATTCTGTTGCTGAGGCTGCTGCTGCCGGTATCGGGTTGACCCTTGAGCACCATTCGTATCAAATGCAACATCGGCTTCTTGATCTTCGATGTATTGATTAACGCTCTCCTTATGCTTAGCCATTTGCTTTCTCAGATCTGCCCCAGGAATAGGCAACAATTGTGGGCCTGGAGATTCTGACACCATGGAGTCCAGGATACGCTTCTGACCCACTACAGCTTTGGAAACATCTGTCATTTTAACATCGATCGAGACAGGAGCAATGTGCACAGCTACGCCGCCCGGCGTGAATTCAATATCGTGCGAGTCAATCAGGTCTTGAACATTGTGCTTGAAAGCATGACAACCCTCGATGTCATGTCCGAATGCCCCGGAATGAAACTCACATTGTTTACTGGCATCGTACCCTTGAGGAAACACTTTCGTTGGTGGTGTCAACGTTCTCTTCTCAACCAGATTAAACCTCAATAAGATCTGCAAGAGCTCAGCATAGGCCATAGGTGGTGCCTCAAATATTCTCCTTGGCTTCCCTTCCTGGATCCTCTGTTGAGCCGGATGTATCCTCTGTTGCTGCTCAGGTTCCACATGCACAGACGGCGCGAGCTTCTTCATTGCGGCTTCAAATAGCTGATCGTCTTCTTTCCTAGGCACATTCTTGACTACCTCCATGATCAAGCTCACTTGGGTCTTCAGCTGACTGTTCTCCTCTTTGAGAATCTTCTGCTCTGAACGCATCTCTTGCATGTCTCTCATCATCTGCCCCAGCTGGCTTTGGACTTCGATCAATTCAACCTGATTCTGTTCCATATCTCTGAAGGAGTTCCTGCAACAAACTGGACGATGAGGAAATAAGACGCACGGTTCTGATATACCTGTTAAATGATAATGCAGCGCAGAAAGCAAACACACATTCATAACGAGATAAAGAGAAACCCAAGCTATAAGCAAACAGACGAACATCTCCCATAAATGTACAACCAACAAAATCAGCAGGTAAGCACAAATGAGTATGACTATAACGACCCCAGCCAACAATCCTGGTGGTGGTCGACAAATACTGATGCACAAAAAGCTAAACGGATTAAGCAGAGAAAACAGATGCGGCATCCGACGCGAAAACCTCTAGAAATTTCTCCCATACAACCGAACTTTCTGATTGGCAATCTTCAGAGCACACACTTCCTGTGGAGTCTTCCATGACATTAACTGACGAACCCGCACAACTAGAAGACGGAAAATCATTAATCTGAACACAACCTTGAGGAGTGATGCAAATACGGCTAGAGTCTAACAGATCCTGAATCTGACTTCTAAGCACTTTACAATCATTCGTTGAATGCCCCTGTGCCCCAGCGTGGTACTCACAGCGGGCGCTGGCATCAAAGCCTGGAGGATAAGGTGGAATTACCGGCTTAGTCTCTTTCGGCACTATCAATCCGCTTCTGACCAAATCTGGCAACAACTGACCGTATGACACCGGTAGCTGAGTAAACTGCCTTTCAGGCTTCCTTGGTCTTCGTGGAGCATGCTGACGCGATCGACGATAGGATGACCGTTGACTTGAAGTGTCTGAAAACTGATCCTGAGATGCTAGAGATTCTGAGGTGACGTCATCTCCTTCCCATTCTTCTTGAGAACTGACAACTGACTCAATCTTATTAACTGGGACATAAGGAACACCTCGAAACTTTCCACTCCTGAGTCCTCTCTCAACAATCTCTCCCAGCCTCATCAGGCCCACAAAGCTTGTGCAACTGAACAATTTGTCAAAATAATGGCCTTTCAGAGTACCCAGGAAGATGTCAACCAGTTCTCTTTCCGGAAGCGGTGGTTGAACACTAGCAGACAATTCTTTCCATCTTTGCAAATACGCTCTGAATGATTCATTCTCCGCTTGAGACAATCCTTGCAGATCTACGAGACTAGGAGTCAAATCCAAGTTGTAATCGTACTGCTTCATGAAAGCTCTGGCTAAATCCACCCAAGATCGAATCTGATTACTTTCCAATTGCATATACCATCTCAACGATGCCCCAGTCAGGCTATACTGAAAGCAATGGATCATCAATTTGTCATTTCGCACAAACGAAGTCATCCTCCGACAGAACATCATCAAATGCAACTTCGGACAGCTATCTCCTGTGTATTTTTCAAATTCCGGCATTTTGAACTTGTACGGCAACACGAGGTCAGGGACCAAGCACATGGCTACAGCATCCAAGTTAACGGCATCTTTCGCTTCCAAGGCTTCCATTTGCTCTTCCAACACTCGGACTCTTCTACCATAGTCAAGAGCTCTTGGATCTACTAACCCGGTCATTGGAATATCTCTCCGGTAATTCATCGCAGGGAAAGCAACACATTGATTGTTAACAGGAGGATAATGTTCATTTCGGGCGACGAACTGCTCACGCCGATCTCTGTTCTCAACAACAGGCTGCACAACTTGGGCTGCAGTTAGATTGTTCGCTTGCGGGAAGCCTTCCATAGAATCATACTGATGGTTGGACGCCACAGTAAACCCTGCCTGGGTGTTAGGAGCCTGGAAGTTGCCTTCAGCCATAGCTACCGATTACCTGTAACTGACTATGCTGCTTGATTCTGCTCAAATCTGCTTCAGCCCCTTGGTCGTCTCCACTCTTGCCTCAAACAATTCCCCTAGAATCACCTTCTGGTGAAAACGAAGGCTGGATAAGTGCTCTGACCTGCTAGAGAAATGCTATGCAATATGATTTATGCAAACAGAAATACAAAAATGCTAACGTGCATGTGTGCATTGGAGATATTTTCCCTCCAATTCCAGTGTCAGTGGTAGCAAGACGAGGTGAACCATAAAGACAATATTTGGAAGAACCCTCATATATTGATTAGAATAACAGTCTTGTCAAGAAGTTACATAACTGTGCTCCATACAGCTGATATGACAGAGAGGATCCCAGCCAACATGCCTGGTGGTGATCTCAACATACAAAATACCAGAGAAATCAAATACGGGTACGGTTGCGGAAGTCCTCGACCATCTTCTTTGTCTCTGCGTGATCTGGTTGATAAATCAAACCTTCTATCAGTCGATCCCTCTTCCTGACCGTCCCCTGGATGTCTCTGACAAAGTCTTCCCAAGCCTTATCATTGGCACCGCCCCCAGGTTTGGGTCTCTTGGCATCTGCTCTATGCTGGAAATCTTCCAAATTCTTCATGGCATCTGTCAACTTGCGCTCGGCCTCGTATCGGCGACAGGCTTCTTCTTCAAGCTCTTCGTTCTTCACTTTGACCTGTTCTTCTAACTGAGCAATCTGTGTCTTCAGCCCTTCTTCTCGCTCCTTGCGCTTGGTCATAGTGAGATCCCAGTGTTCTCTGAACCTGGCTAGCTTTGTGTAGGCCCTTTCCAGTTCTTGCTTCTTGGTGGCCAACACACTACTAACTGAGTCGACATCTAACTCCAGACGCTTCTTGGTTTCAGACAATTCCAATAGCGTAGTCTTCAGATGTTTCAGAGTTTCAGCTTGTTGCTTGGAAATATACCCTGTTTCAATCTTTTCATGCCGAAGCTGGGCATTCTCCTGCTCTAAAGCCTCTTTAGCCCTGGCTAGCTCTTCTTTCTCCGCCATCAGCTGCTTGTAAACCTGAATGTCCACAGTGGTAGGCTCCTCTACCGGAGGAGGATGCAATGGCTGAACCGCTGGATACGGCATAAGGAACTTCACAGCTCGCTCACGAATCCATTCTACATATGGGCTAGGACCTCGAGTATCCCCTCTGCTACCTGAAAGCTTCCCTCTCTTGTGCAAGTTTTTCCAGGCTTTCTCAAGTTTAGTCAGCATCTCTTTCCCAATTGCCCCAGTGAGATACAGAGATTCCTGTATCTCCTCGGGCTTTGGCGCTCCTTGAGGTATGTACCCAAACTGCTTGATCAATAAGGAAGGGTTATAGTTGACACAACCTTTCCTTCCTATTAACGGAACGTTCGGGAATCCTTCGCCTTTGAGTATGACTTCAGCTCCAAATACTTCTTTATTGGTCCATACCACGTCTTCAGCAGTTAATCCCATTAAGCGCTCGGGCCATCCTAGAGAATTGATAGATGTGACAAACGGGCCTGACTTAGGCATATGACTGGTGAACCACCTGCATAGGAGAGGGACACAACAAGACACATTCCTTCCTCGTCGCTTCTCATTCTGGTAGTGAGTTGAATGGTGGATATCTCCCAGTAAAGTAGGAACTGGATTCTTTGCAGCCAAGATATAGAAGGCATCAGAATCAACGAAATCAGGAATGTTCGGGAATAACACGATGCCATACACACATACAGCAAGAATAACGTCAAAAACCTCCCAGCTACTCTTCTGGGCATATTCTCGAGCCTTCTCCACTAAGACATCCAATGGAAATCCCCATACGTCTCCTCTTCTGATCATCTTCCCAGACAGCTCAGACTCTTTCAAACACAGGATGGCAGAAAGCTCAGCCAGCTTAGGCTCAGCGTCCGTACGATAAAAAGGCATCTGCTCACGGATCGGTATATCCAGAAGTGCAGAGTACTCCTCCAGGGTAGGAGCCAAAACGAAGTCGGGAAATACAAAACACCTGAGCTCCTCGTCATAGAATTGTAACAGAGTATAGATGCCGCTGGTCTCGTAGACAGATGGCTGATAAACGTAGGTCAGAATCCTCCCATATCTCTTTCTGAAGTCACCCATTCCTCTCTTCTTAGCAATAGCCATCAACTCTAACAATAGACTGATATTCGGCGACGGAAACTTATAGGGCAATACTCTCTTCAGGTTTTCCATGTCTCGCTAGGAACAAACACCAGAACTGGAAGGGAAAATATGTACCTGCAATACACACACGTTAGTTGAATGCAGATGGTAATGCAATGATGCAATATGATAAATAATGCAATCTGCGAACACAGGGGCTATGCTGTAGCCTGAAGAGGAATATCTCTGTGATCAGAAACAGAAAACCATCACGGTCATCAGAATCTCATGCCACTAACTATCATCTGATACTCAAAATATCAATCCCCTGGTAAGAAAACCATCTGAACCTCTGTATCTGACGAGAATACCATCTGATAATAGCCTCAACCTCAGATAAGAAACCCATCTGACCCAGACAACACCTGGAGATGAATCAAGAACACCAAAAGATACTGAATCATGGTTTCTGAAGGCCAGTTTTCCTGCAATAACCCAGTCCCTCTCACAGGTAGGATAAACCTAATCCACGGACAAAGGTACGGCATCCTATGCGGTCATCAGCGTCACAGACTTTCATGAGTGACGATACGATTCCCAGAAGGAGTGGCATCATCAAGTCATGAAGAGGCCTCACTTAGCTGACTTCCAAATGATCGGTCCCCAGAGTCGACAACCCTCACGTCTGGACTCCCCTCAGATCCTCAGGACCGGAAAGGAGCACCTCTGCAAGAATCTCGTCTGAGCGCAGATTTTCGTAGGGAACTGTGCCTGCTCAGCAGACAGGTTCGTCTACTACTTCTCCGCAACTATATCTAGGTGTGTACTCAAGCCCAGGTCCGGCTTCTCACTCACAGTAACCTCCCTTTGCCCACAGCAATAATCATGATAATATAATGCTGGAAAATAAATGCGGAAAGGTAAAGGTACAGAAAAGTAAAGTGCAGAAAAGTAAAACACAATATGCACAACACCCAACCGATAAACACCCAAGCGCTAGGATTGACTCGCGTAGGGGATGGGAAACGGTCCCAGCATAAGGGATGGGAAAAGTCCCTAGATGCTATATCCCCAGCAGAGTCGCCAGCTGTCGCTACTGCGAAAATCGGCGCCGGCTTGACAGGAGAGTCGCCACCGTGCGTTATTTATCCCTCAGAGCGGGAAAGGAAACGCTCGAAGTAAACCTCGCAAAAACGGGAAAAGGTATGGTCATCGCAACCAACACCTGGATTCGGGAGTCGGTTACGCAAGGGGAAGGTATTAGCACCCCTCACGTCCATCGTACTCGATGGGATCCACGCTTGGTGTTTATAGGTAAAAGGGTGTGTTATCTATCTACGCTAATGGCTGGTCTGAAAAGAAAATAAAAGGACAGGACTCGACAGAACATACGATGTTCTGGGCCTACGTATTCCCTCGTGCAATGGGAAAGTCAGAGTCAACGTAGTTCGACTTCCTACGTCTAAACGGGGGAAAGGTTGCTCGCCAGGACATCGCGTCCTGTGCCTACGTACTTCCATCTGGAATGAAAGATCAGAGCAAACGTAGTTCGGCTAACTACGGGTAAACAGGGGCTCTCACACAGCGGTGAGAAAACAAACTGGTCCTAAAGGCTCTGGAACCTACAAATACGATCTGGTCTCAAATGCGCTCGGGCAAGAGAAAAGGATAGCAATTAGTCGTTAGCGGGAAAGTCTCGATCGCACAGCCGCGAGAGAACAAAGGTTAGTCGTTAGTGTGCTCGCTAGGACATCGCATCCTATGCCTACATATCTTCGTCTGGAACGAAGAATCAGAGCAGCTGTAGTTCAGCTAACTACGGATCAAGCTACTCAAAAGCTCCTACAGAAAGGAAAGGGAAACCCTAAAACTATAGCTGAGAAACAGGGGAATCTTCCTACTGCTATCACACCTGGTTAACCATCCTAATGTCTATCATAACAACTCCGCAGCGGAGAAGTCAGAGCTCCTAAGGGATCATGGCAACAGGACTAAACTACAAACAAGAAACTGCAACGTAAAGGAATACTGAAAATATGCATGAATGCAACAACTAAACAAACAAGGCGAAAAGGCCGCAAACCACAAAGGCAAGGGAGCTCAGCTCTACCGAATACCAACAAGCAAAGCCACGCAATAACAAACAAGCAGAAGGAGGACCACCTCAACTTCTCATGCCCACCAAGTCTACTTCTAAGATGCACCTATTCAGAACTATCTAGATGAATACCTAAGTCTAATGCAACATAACATCACACAAGTCAAACAAATCAAAGAGACTAACCCTGAGCAGGGCCTCTAACAAACCTGAAACAACTCTTAATCTATCTCTAAACAAAACTCTATACAACACCCTAAGCAAGAGGAATCAATCCCAATCTCCAAGCTTCAGAACAAGCTTACCAGAGAAAAGGAAGCTAAGCAGACAAGCCCATAGTGCTTTCCTCAGGAAAGTACCAGGAGGTTACTACTCAGGAGTCATATCCTATGCGGCTCGACAACTGTGATCAGTTTACATTCCTCCTCAGGAGAAGTTAAACTCACATGAAGGCTCCGGCATCACGGGATACTTGAGAAATACCTATATGCACTAGGGGAACTAAGTGAGCATACTCATAGGACCTTCCTCAGGAAAATACTAGGAGGCTGACACTTAGGAATCGTATCCTACGTGGCTCAACAACTGTGATCAGTTTACATTCCTCCTCAGGAGGAATTAAACTCACAAGTTGGCTCCTACATCACTGGATACTTAAGAAATCCTAGATAAACTACTGGAACTAAGTGAATAGACCCATAGGACCTTCCTCAGGAAAGTACTAGGAGGCTTCCACTTAGGAATCGTATCCTACGTGGCTCAACAACTTGTGATCAGTTTACATTCCTCCTCAGGAGAAATTAAACTCACAAGTCGGCTCCGACATCATTGGATACTTACGAAAGAGGTGAGAAGAAAGAATGAAAGTCATTCATAGTGCCTTCCTCAGGAAAGTACCATAAACTCCCTTCAAACTTCAGGATCTCGAACCTCACAAACAGACAACAAGCTCCTAAACTAAGCCCCAATCCACTGCATCCTTGCAAGCTCCAACAGGACTTCCATCAGCTCCCACCTTCAAGAAGAAACCACAGGCCAACAACCCACAAAAGACTATCTCTGAAGTTCAACCACAGTTGAACTTCAAAGTCAGAAGTCATCAAGACTTCTCCTATCTTCAGGCTCAGACAAATCCTATCAGAATAGCCTACAAAAATCTAATAAAAATCTAATGGGAGACCTACATGGCTCTAGGATAACATACTGAAAAAATCAGAACAAAATTCAATACCAAATGAAAGAATTAAAATCAGCAACACAGACATATCCACAGACCAATTATTCAACATCAATAACAGTAAAAAAATGCAATTAAAATGAAAATGCATGATGGAGTTAATGTTTTTGTATTATAAAATTCTACACTGAATCACGAGTCTACAGAAAAAAGAACGGAATTATTTGACTAATTCTACCATTTTTTATGAATTTTCTAATGATATGCATGCATTGAAAATATTAAACAAAAATCAATTAATTGGAAAATATGCACAAAAATAGGAAATAAAAATAAAATGGCGTTTTTATTTTTATTTAATTTTCTTAACATTTTTTATGAAATGGTTGAAAAAAGAATTATTGAAAAAAACATTTATTTACAATTTATTATGAAGTATTTGATATGAAAAATATAAAAGAAAAATCAACATAAAAGAAAATGACATGGAGGGGGTTTAAACAGCAAGCATTCAGGTTATTATCTACATTGGGCCCTCAATGGGGGGGTGCCATTAGCAGTTGGGCGCAGGCCCATGTTTAATATCCAAAAAAACAAAAAAACTGAATCTAAGCGCAGGGGGGTGTTGCATCAGCAAACTCCTAGTTGCTACCTCAATGGGCTTACGCCCAGGGGGTGTTGATAGCAATTTGGGGCCTAAGGCCCAACTTACTCATTCAGTCTCACACGCTAAGGGGGGTGGGGAAGCAGTTTGGGATGTGCGTTCAGAAACACGCTTTTGGGCTTAGCCCAACCCAACCCCAATCTGAATGAACCCTAATCCAGTTACTCTAGTCAAAACTACCTTCTTCCCAAAACACTCTGGTACTGTTCATCAACATAACCCTAGCCGCTCCCTCTCGTCTTCCTCCTCTATCTCACCCTATCTCTGCAACTCATCCCCCCAGAATCCTCAAACACAATTCATCAAGTCTCTAAAAGTAACCCCTAATCATTATCATGCATGCGCTTAACAGAACTCACCAAAACAAACCCTAACCTAAGCATCTCAAGGATTGCATCTACAACATACACATGCAAGAGAGGAGTTAAGAACCTGGAGAGACGAACGATGCTTGACGCTCGTTGAGGAGGCTAATGGTTCGCTGACGATCCACAACCGGAGAAGATTTCTTGATGAAGATTCAAGAAGCTTGCTAAAGAATTTGACGAGATTCTGGAAGTCTTGATTGGATGAGCGTTCTTGAGGTGATTTCTGGAGATCTTGCTTGAAGGATGAATATCTTAGGACGATTTCTGGAAATCTGGGATGAGGATGATTGAAGGCTTGATACTGTTCTGGAGAAGTTGATGAAAATTGATGTTGGTTGAAGTTGTTTCTGGAAAAAGTCTTGAGGACGATGAAGGTATGAAGGTTCAAGGCGATTTCTGGAAATCTTTGTATGAAGGTTGTTGAAGGTTTGGATGGATTGATGGATTGATGGAGGATTGATGTGTTTCTGGAAAATTTGATGTATGAAGGTTTGAGTTTCAATGGTGATTTCTGGAAATTAGGAGATGAAGACGATGAAGGTTGATGGCGTTTCTGGAAAAATTGATGGAGGAGGATGATGATTCCGGCGAGGGACCGATGAAGGTGGACGGAGGTGATCGGGGAAGAAGATGAAGATCTGAAGTTTTCTGGAGATTAGGTGGTGGCCGGAGTTGGTTGACGGTGGCCGGCGGCGTGCGGTTAGGGCGTTTGCATGGACGCCGGTGGTGTTCTGGTGAATCTCCGGTGAGGGATGTCTGGGTGCCAAGTGGCGCACATGCACTGAGAGAGAGAGTGGGTGGGGGACACGTGTGTACGCGTGGTGTGATTCTGAGTGAATGTGTGGGACCTCTGCATGGCCACCACGTGGCTGCTTTTATACCCTGGAAACGCGTGGCACCTTCTAGAATATTCTAGTGTGCGCTGGAAGTTTGGACTGATTTGGATTATTTCTGGACTTGCTGAGTCAATTGTGAATTGGGCCTTAACAAAAAAACGCCTCACTGGGCCCAATACGAAAAAAAGAATGAAAAACTGTAAAAAACTGAATTGAAAACAATTAACTAAATTGGATTAATGTCTAATTAACACTAATAATCCTAATTAAATCTAAAAACAACAATTAACCTAATTAACTCTAAAAAGTCAATTAAAGTCTACTTAATTCTATATTAATCTAATCAAATCTAAAACACAATTAAGATCTAATTAAACTCTAAAATTCACTAATTCTCTATTAAAATCCTATTATCATTTAATATCCATTAGGAAAAGAAAAACTATATTAATTTTCTATATTATCTAAAAAACTAATTAAACCTATTAACCCTAATTTTAAAATCTATACAAAAATTCTAAACTATTATTATCTATTAGTAATAAAAGAAAAACTATATTATCCTTTTCTTTATTATTCTAAAACTAATTCAAAATCTTATTTATTCTAAAAAACTATTTAAAAATCTATAAAATCCTAAAAAAGAGAATTAAGCTATTAAAATATTCAAAAACCCTATTTAAATTCCAGAAAAATTCTATAAAGCCTGTTAAAAATTCACAAAAGCCTATTAAACCCTAAAAATGCAGATGAATGCAAATGACCCCCATAAAAGAACGCACGAGACCAGATTGAATCGAACGGAGATCCCCGGGCTTCAGAATATCCCCAAAATCACTGAAAAATCACCGAGGAGCGCACAATTTCCCGAAAATAAAACCCCGATAATCTGGACTGGGTCTGCCATATCTGATAGACAAAAATCAAGCTGTAAACTCTGATATCCCCTGCTTGCACAAAAATCATCTGTCTGAGCTGCGAATATGAAATTAAACCACGAGTCAGATAGGAGAATCGGTTGGTCAAATTTTTAGGGTGCAACAAAAGGGTTCCGAATCAACTTCACAAAGGATGAATGTTTGATAGAACATGAAGTCACCCATGACATCTTGCTAAAGGGTAAAAAATTTAATAATATTTTTATAATCTCTTTTGATGACTCGTCCTTGAAGGTAAAATATTTAATAGCGAACAACAACAAGGCGTGGTTATGGCATAAAAGGTTTGCTCACATTCACATGGAGCATTTAAACAAATTGATAAAGCATGACCTAATTGTTGGTCTTCCGAAGATAAAGTTCATCAAGGATAAGTTATGTGATGCTTGCCAAAACAGGAAACAAACCAAGACAACTTTCAAGTCCAAGAAAGTGGTGTCTACATCAAGGCCACTTCAATTGTTACATATGGATCTTTTTGGTCCATCAAGAACGAAAAGTTTCGGAGGTAACATTTATGCTTTAGTTATTGTTGATGATTTCTCTCGATACACATGGACATTGTTTTTAGTGTAGAAAAGTGATGCTTTCAAAGCATTCAAGAAGTATGCAAAGCAAATTCAAAACGAGAAGTCACTCACCATAGCCTCCATTAGAAGCGACCATGGTGGAGAATTCCAAAATTCATATTTTGAAGATTTTTGTGAAGAGCATGGAATTTCTCACAACTTTTCCGCACCAAGGACTCCTCAACAAAACGGTGTCGTGGAAAGGAAGAATAGGTCATTGGTGGAGCTTGCAAGAACAATGCTTAGCGACTCAAATCTTCCTAAATATTTTTGGGCAGATGCGGTTAGCACAGCTTGCTTCGTAAGCAACCGTGTCAATATTCGACCAATTCTCAAAAAGACTCCGTATGAGTTGTTCAAGGGTAGGAAACCAAACATATCATTCTTTCACATGTTCAGATGCAAATGTTTCATTCTCAACAACGATAAGGACAATCTCGGTAAGTTTGATGAGAAGTCCGACGAAGGTATATTCCTTGGTTACTCCCTCTCTAGTAAAGCTTTTAGAATTTTTAATAAAATAAATCTTACTATTGAAGAATCCATTCATGTTTCTTTTGATGAGACTAACCCCTCGAAAGAGGATAATATTATTATGGATGATGATGATGATATAGTAGATTCTTCACAACAACAAAAGGAGACTTCAAAGGATCAAGCAATACCACAAGAAGATGACACTCAAATCATTGAAGAACATCAAGATCTTCTGAAGGAATGGAGAACTCATAGAGATCACCCGATAGATAAAGTTATTGGTGATATTAGCCAAGGTGTTGCAACTCGACTAAATCTTAAGGATGCTTGTCTCAATATGGATTTTGTGTCTCAAATTGAACCAACCAAGATTGATGAAGCCTTAGGCAACGACTAATGGATTGTAGCGATGCAAGAAGAACTCAACCAATTCGAAAGGAATCAAGTTTGGAGTCTTGTACCAAGACCGGACCACAAGCACATCATAGGAACAAGATGGGTGTTCAAGAACAAACTTGACGAGAATGGGATCATAATTCGTAACAAAGCAAAATTGGTTGCACAAGGCTACAACCAAGAAGAAGGAATTGATTTTGATGAAACGTTCACTCCGGTAGCACAATTAGAAGCAATTAGATTATTACTTGCTTATGCTTGTTCAATGAAATTTCAACTTTTCCAAATGGACGTCAAAAGCACATTTTTGAACGAATACATTAACGAAGAAGTCTATGTCAAACAACCCCCGAGCTTTGAAGACTTCAAGCATCTTTCACATGTATACAAATTGAAGAAGGCTCTCTATGGTCTAAAGCAAGCACCAAGGGCATGGTATGATCGTCTCAGCACTTTCCTATGTGATAAGGGTTTTGAAAAAGGAAAGGTAGACAAGACTTTATTCATTAAAAAGATAAAGGATAATATCTTACTTGTTCAAGTCTATGTGGACGACATCATCTTCGGATCAACAAACAAAGATCTATGTGAAGAATTTGCTTCGGTGATGCAAGGCGAGTTTGAAATGTCTATGATGGGAAAAATGAACTATTTCCTTGGACTACAAATCAAGCAAACAAAGGATGGCATCTTCATCAACCAATCCAAGTATTGCAAAGAATTGTTGAAAAGATCTGATATGGATAGTTGCAAATTGATGTCCACTCCTATGGGATCCGGAACGTATGTTGATCAAGATGAATTCCGTACTCCAACTGATATCACAAAGTATCGAGGTATGATCGGTTCATTATTATATTTGACGGCAAGTCGTCCTGACATTATGTTTAGCATTTGTTTGTGTGCACGCTTTCAAGAAAATCCGAAGGAATCACATCTCACCGCCGTAAAGAGGATTATGAAGTATCTCAAAGGAACAACGAACGTCGGATTATGGTATCCAAAAGGTAGTACTTGTTCTTTAATTGGTTATTCTGATGTTGATTATGCAGAATGTAAGACCGATAGAAAAAGCACAAGTGTTACGTGTCACATTCTCGGGAATGCACTAGTGTCATGGATATGCAAGAAGCAAGCATGTGTTGCACTTAGCACGGCCGAAGCGGAATATATTGCAGCAGGAAGTTGTTGTGCACAAATTCTGTGGCTTAAGCAACAACTCCTCGATTATGGTGTAGATCTCGGTTGCATTCCTCTTCGATGTGACAACACAAGTGCCATCAATATCACAAAGAACCCGGTCATGCATTCAAGGACAAAGCACATAGACATCCGACATCACTTCCTTCGAGATCACGTACTTAATGGAGATGTAGATGTTACTTCGTGGATACACACAATCAACTCGCCGACATATTCACTAAACCATTGGCTAAGGAACCTTTCTTCAAGATTCGACGAGAACTCGGGATTCTCGATGAAGGTGATATCTAATCTCTTCTTTAGTTAATGAGTGCATGATATATGTTTTCAAACCTGATTACATTCTGTCTTTTAAGTATTTTTCTAAAATTCGCGTGTGTTAACCGATTAACCTATAGGGTTAACCGATTAACACTGTTAATTTTTCAATTCTGAGTTTTTTTATGTGTTAACCGATTAACCCCCAAGGTTAACCGATTAACACTGATACTTTTTATTCAAAAATTAAAATTTTTAATGGGTTAACCGATTAACACTGTTAAAATTTTCAAAAATCAGAAACGAAAAATTAATTAAAATTTTTAGTTAAATGTGTGTTTAATGTGTTTTATGTGTGGTCAATATATCGTTTAAATATCCCACCATTATCCTTAGAACTCTTCTTCTTCTTCTTTGACTACAAGAGCTTCTCTCTTCCAACTTAAAAACCCACTTAAAACCCTCTCACTATATTAGTATCATTTAACCTCTTCATCTCTCTGAAACCCTAAAACCTTCAAAGCACCTCAAACCTTCAGATTCTCAGATTTCATCCATGGCTTTAATCAACAGAGGAAAGGGAAAATTACCAGAACACAACTCTGCATCTGATGAAGACAATACTCCATTGGAAACCACTAAGAAGCGCAGAATGGACTTCAAGGTCCGGGTACATCATCTTCTACCGGTAAAGTACGTTAACCTCAAAGCTTTTCCGGCTTCTTCGTTTGATCTTCCAGCACTGCTAAAATTTGAAAGAATTCATAAGTTTCTATCTGATACTGGGAAATGCTAACCCGACTTGGTCAAAGCTTTTATGAATAAGCTATTTGTGTACTTGAATGCTGATGATGAGCATATTATGGAAACTTCTGTTCGGGACTATGCATTGAAGGAAAATTTTTCCGACATTGCTGCAAGATTAGAGATACCATCCCAAGGCTGTTTTCTGAGAAAAGGGGTAAACCATGTGGATGGGTCGTGGGCAAATTACGACAAGATGGAGTACTACTATCACATTTGCAGGTTCCCAAAATGTAGAAGCAAGCTTCATCTCAAAGTTTTGATGATGTCAACATCAAGATCAAGAATAATTCATCTGTGCAAAAAGGCAAACGCTTTCAAAAGACCAAGATCAAGTGGAATGGAAGTGATCAACATTCAAAGCTTTATGAACATTTGACTGATCAACTTTCAAGTTTTGGACACAAGATATGGTATATCAAAATTCATTAATTTAATTGATATACAAGTGTTCAACATCTTTATCATTTAATCATTGCATAAGCATATCTTTTTAAAATATTAGAATTGGTATAACACTATTTTTATAAGCATTTTTCTGAAAAAATAGCAGTGTTAACCGATTAACCATATAGGTTAACCGGTTAACCATTTCAAATTTTAAATATTTTGGTATAACGTTCAAGTGTTAACCGATTAACCATATAGGTTAACCGATTAACACTGAACGTATTTTGAAAAATGGCTTTGTTTCAAGTTCAAAAATGGTTTGAAAATTATACCAGTTCATATTTTGAATTATACTCAAATATACCTGTTGGAAAAGGTGTGTTTACACATATAAATTCTGAGTTTTTCAATTTTGAAAAACACCTCCAGCATTCATTTTCAAATATTCTTAGAATCAAATTCACCATTTTCAAAATCCTTTCTAAGTGTTCATATTTGCATAAAAATTTCATATTCATCTGTTGAACACTTGTGTTGAAAATTATAAGAGTGAATTTTGATCATTTGGAGAAGATCAATTTTGATCGATATTATTATTCACAAAACAAAATTATTACAAGTATTTATATTATGACTTGTGATCCAGGATTGTTGGACACAAGGGTGAGTGTTTACAAGAGGATTGTTCTTGTACACTTGTTAGTTTTATTGTTTGATAGTAGGCATCACCGGTTGATGGTGTGATAGGTTGTACTTTATTAAATAATAGTGAAAACTCTCTTTCGTGTTGAAAGGGGAGTGGATTACTCTCGGACTGTGAGGGGAACCACTATAAATCTTGGTGTCCACTGTTCTTTTATTTTCTACTGCTTTCATAACCAAGAACACAAACCAATAAAATTTCAAGAAACCATAAAAACCGGAAAAAGTTCTAAAGTCCTAATTCACCCCCCCCCCTCTTAGGCATACTCTGTACTTACAATTGGCATCAGAGCAGGTTAAGGTAACCTGTTCCTATCGATCCTAATGGCTTCCGCTAGTACTAACCCGGTTTTCAAAGATGGTGGAAGTAGTAACAAGCCACCACTCTTTTCTGGAGAATACTTCGACTTTTGGAAAATCCGTATGAAGACACATCTTGAGGCTCAAGGAGATGGTATATGGGAAACCGTAGAAACTGGTCCACATGTTCCTATAAGTTTGGTAAATGGTGTTGGAACCCCAAAGATTAAATCCTCATATGATGAAGATGACAAGAAGATAATCTTGAATGAGAAGAAAGCAATCAACATACTTCAAAGCGCTCTCAGTATGGATGAATTCTTTCGCATATCACAGTGTCAATCGGCAAAACAGATTTGGGATACCTTGGTAGAAATGCATGAAGGAACAGCAGAAGTAAAAAGATCAAGACTTAACACGTTAAGTCAAGAATATGAGATATTCCGTATGCAGCCCGGTGAATCTATTGTTGCCTTGCAAAAAAGGTTCGTTCATCTAACAAATCATCTGATTGCTCTCGGGAAGACCTTCACCAATGATGATCTCAACTTAAAAGTCCTAAGATCCTTGACAAGAGAATGGCAACCGAAGGTGACCGCCATTTCGGAAAAGAAAAGTCTTTCAACAATGACATCTGCTTCCTTATTCGGGAAACTTCAAGAGCATGAACTGGAACTTGGAAGGCTTGAGAAACATGAAAGTCAAGACAAGAAGTCCAAAGGAATTGCCTTGAAGATTGACACAAGGGATGATAAAAATGACGAATCTTCCGAAGATGAAAATTTCATGCTTCTAGTAAAGAAGCTTGGTAAGTTTTTTAATAATAATAAAATTTCTTCTTTTTCTAAAAAGAATAGACATTTCAGGAAAAAGGAGGCACCCACATCAAACCAAGAAATTACATGTTACGAATATGGGAAACAAGGTCACATAAAGCCAGATTGCCCGAAACTCGCAAATAAAGGAAAATTCAAAGGCAAGAAGGATTTCAAAACGAAGAAGGCTTATGTCGCATGGGACGACAACGAAGTGAGTTCATCATCGGAATCAGATAGCGATGAATGCGCAAATATGGCTTTAATGGCCTCTCACCATTCCGATGACGAAAATGAGGTTAGTAGTAATTTCTCTGTCTATGATAATGATGCACAAGAAGTTATAGATGAACTTCTAAAAGAGTGCAAGACTTTGTATAAAGACATCTCATCACAAAAGAAAAGAATTTTACTTTTAGAAAAACAAAATTCTGCCTTCTTGAAAAATATTGAAGATGAAAAGCAAAAAGTGATGGATGAAAAACAAAGTCTTGTATGTAAGAATTGTGAGTCTTTGTCTTTTCAAATTGTTCAACTTAAAAGAGTTTTAGAAAGATACGAAAAAGGTCAAATTGGCTTGGAAGAAATTCTTAAACATCAAAGGTATCCTAATGATAAAAGTGGATTGGGATATTCTAAATTTTCAAAACCAAGCACCAATAAGACCATTTTCGTAAGAGCAAGTGAACAAATTGTTAAAGAAGAGACAAGCACTTCTAAAATTCAGCATCAAAATCATAACAAGAAAATAATTGATAAGAAAAAGAATTATATTCCTAGGTATAGAAGTCATTTTCAACCTACGTGTTTTTACTGTGGAATTAAAGGGCACACACCTAATGCCTGCTATGTACGTAATATTGGTGTTGCAAAGGGGCATTATGTGTAGGTTGAAAAGGGTACTAACTATCAAGGACCCAAAGCAATTTGGGTACCTAACACTACCTAATTTTGTTTTGTAGGTATGCTTGAAGACAACCACAAATCAATGTTATCTTGATAGTGGTTGCTCAAAGCATATGACGGGAGACATAAACAAATTTTCAAGTCTATCATTAAAGGCCAAAGGATACGTCACTTACGGTGATGATAATAAGGGAAAAATTCTTGGAGTTGGAACCATTGGTGCACCTCCATGTACAATCATCGAAGACGTTCTTTATGTGGAAGGCCTTAAATACAACCTACTTAGCATAAGTCAATTGTGTGACAAAGGGTTCCGAATCAACTTCACAAAGGAGGAATGCTTGATAGAACATGAAGTCACTCATGACATTTTGCTAAAAGGTAAAAGATATAATAACATTTTTATGATCTCTTTTGATGACTCTTCCTTGAAGGTAAAGTGTCTTATGGCGAACAACAACGAGGCATGGCTTTGGCATAAAAGATTTGCTCACATTCACATGGAGCATTTAAACAAGTTGATAAAGCATGATCTAGTTGTTGGTCTTCCGAAGATAAAATTCATCAAGGATAAGTTATGCGATGCATGTCAAAAGGGAAAACAGACCAAGACAACTTTCAAATCCAAGCAAGTGGTTTCTACATCAAGACCACTTCAATTGTTGCATATGGATCTTTTCGGTACATCGAGAACAAAAAGCTTCGGAGGTAATTTCTACGCCTTAGTTATTGTTGATGATTTCTCTCGACACACTTGGACATTGTTTTTAGTGCAGAAAAGTGATGCTTTTAAAGCATTCAAGAAATATGCAAAGCAAATTCAGAATGAGAAATCACTCATCATAGCCTCTATAAGAAGCGATCACGGTGGAGAATTCCAAAATTCAGACTTTGAAGAATTTTGCAAAGAGTATGGAATCTCTCATAATTTTTCAGCACCAAGGACGCCTCAACAAAACGGTGTCGTAGAATGGAAGAATAGATCACTGGTAGAGCTTGCAAGGACAATGCTCAGCGATGCAAATCTTCCTAAATATTTTTGGGCAGATGCAATTAGTACAGCATGCTTTGTAAGCAACCGTGTCAATATTCGACCACTCCTCAAAAAGACTCCGTATGAGTTGTTCAAGGGAAGAAAACCAAATATAGAATTCTTCCACATATTCGGATGCAAATGCTTTGTTCTCAACAACAACAAAGATAATCATGGTAAGTTTGATGAGAAATCCGATGAAGGTATATTTCTTGGTTACTCTCTTTATAGTAAAGCATTTAGAATTTTAAATAAGAGAACACTTACTATTGAAGAATCTATTCATGTTTTGTTTGATGAGACTAACCCCTCGAAAGAGGATAATATTATTATGAATGATGATGATGATATAGTAGGTTCTCCACAACAATAAGAAGAGATTTCAAAGAATCAAGAAATACCACAAGAAGATGTCACTCAAATCATTGAAGAACATCAAGATCTTCCGAAGGAATGGAGAACACATAGAGATCACCCGATAGATACAGTTATTGGTGATATTAGCCAAGGCGTTGCAACTCGACTTAATCTAAAGGATGCTTGTCTCAACATGGCTTTTGTGTCTCAAATTGAACCAACCAAGATTGATGAAGCCTTAGGTGACGACCAATGGATTGTAGCGATGCAAGAAGAACTCAATCAATTCGAAAGGAATCAAGTTTGGAGTCTTGTACCAAGACCAGACCATAAGCACATCATAGGAACAAGATGGGTGTTCAAGAACAAACTTGACGAGAATGGGATCATAGTTCGTAACAAAGCAAGATTGGTCGCACAAGGCTACTACCAGGAGGAAGGAATTGATTTTGATGAAATGTTCACTCCGGTAGCAAGGTTAGAAGCAATTAGATTACTACTTGCTTACGCTTGTTCTATGAATTTTCTATTGTTCCAGATGGATGTCAAAAGCGCTTTCCTGAATGGGTACATTAATGAGGAAGTCTACGTCAAACAACCTCCGGGTTTTGAAGACTTCAAGAATCCCTCACATGTCTACAAACTGAAAAAGGCACTCTACGGACTAAAACAAGCACCAAGAGCATGGTATGACCGCCTTAGTAATTTCTTATGTGAGAAGGGATTTATAAAAGGAAAGGTTGACAAGACATTGTTCATAAAGAAGATCAAAGGAAACACTTTATTGGTTCAAGTCTATGTCGACGACATCATCTTCGGATCAACAAACAAAGAACTTTGCGAAGAATTTTCACTTATGATGCAAGGAGACTTCGAGATGTCCATGATGGGAAAATTGAATTATTTTCTTGGACTACAAATCAAGCAAACTAAGGATGGCATCTTCCTCAACCAATCCAAGTATTGCAAGGAATTGTTGAAGAAATTCAATATGGATAGTTGCAAGGTAATGTCCACTCCTATGGGATCCGGAACGTACGTTGATCAAGATGAATTCGGTACTCCAGTTGATATAATAAAATATCGAGGTATGATTGGTTCATTACTATATTTAACGGCAAGTCGTCCTGACATTATGTTTAGAGTTTGTTTGTGTGCACGCTTTCAAGCAAGTCCGAAGGAATCACATCTCACAGCCGTAAAGAGAATCATAAAGTATCTCAAAGGATGTAAGACCGATAGAAAAAGCACAAGCGGTACATGTCACATTCTCGGGAATGCATTAGTGTCATGGGCCTGCAAGAAGCAAGCGTGTGTGGCACTCAGTACAACCGAAGCGGAATATATTGTAGCAGGAAGTTGCTGTGCACAAATTATGTGGCTCAAGCAACAACTCCTCGATTACGGTATAGATCTCGGCTGCATTCCTCTTAGATGTGATAATACAAGTGCCATCAATATTACAAAGTACCCGGTCATGCATTCAAGAACAAAACATATAGATATCCGACATCACTTCCTTCGAGATCACGTATTGAATGGAGATGTAGATGTTACTTTCGTCGACACGCACAATCAACTCGCCGACATCTTCACCAAACCCTTGGCGAAAGAACCATTCTACAAAATTCGGCGAGAACTTGGGATTCTTGATGAAGGTGACATCTGACCTTTTCTCTAATATGTGTATGCATTATTTGTGATGTGTTTTCATGTGTATGCATTCTGTTTTTAAGTATTTTTCAAAAATTCGAGTGTGTTAATCGATTAACCATATGGGTTAACCGATTAACACTGTTAAATTTTCAATTCTGACTCAATTTTTTAATGTGTTAACCAATTAACCTATATGGTTAACCGATTAACACTGTTAAATTTTCTAAAAATCAGAAACGAAAATTAATTAAAATTTTGAAAATATTATATATCATAAATGCATTTTTTTATGTGGTCCATATTCTCTTAAGTATCCAAATCCATATCCAAAATCATATCCTCTCTTAAAGAGTTTTGTGGAACTTTCCTCTTCAAACCCTAACTTATCTCTCCCACTCTCTAAAGTTGGATAACTCCTCATAACCATCCCCACAACTTCTCAAACCCTAACTTCCTCAGAACCCACAACCTCAGTTCTCTCAAACTTTCATCCATGGAATCCTCACGCAAAGGAAAGAGAAAGCTTCCTGAGTATGCATCAGAATCTGATGACGACAACATTCCAATGGAAACCACCAAAAAGAGGCGGATGGATTTCAAAGTTCGTGTTCGTCAACTTCTGCCGGTAAAGTACGTAAATCTTCGAGCTTTTCCTGCAATTTCTTTTGACTTTCCTACACTATTGGAATATCAGCGCATCGACAAGTTCGTCACCGACTCTGGTATTATTTATCCTGATCTTGTTAAAGCTTTTATGAGTAAGATGGTTGTATATCTGGACATGGATGAGAACCACATGATCCGTTCCACCATTAGAGACCATGAGTTTGTTGAGAAATTATCCACCCTTGCTAGACACCTTAAGATTCCATCAAAAGGCTGCTTCCTGAGGAAAGGTGTAAACCATGTAGATGGACCCTGGGCAAATTATGATAAAATGGAGTATTACTATCAGATTTGCAGGTTCCCAAAAGAAACAATTATTGCAAACTCTCGCACCGCTCGTATGCTGTGCTATGCCAAGAATCTGACGGTATCTGATCGAATGCTTCATTACATTATCCTCTATGTCCTCATCCCAAAGGATTCCAACCACTCTCAGATTAATGACTTAGAGATGCAGCTTCTGTACACAATCAAGAATCGCATAAGGGTCAATTGGATTCTGACCATCATGTATCATCTGCAGCAGCAACTTCAGTGTATCACACGGTTACCATATGCTCGGTTGATTTCTAGAATCCTGGAATTAACTGAACTAGACCTCAACAGGGAACCGTCCTCCAAGATGAAACCTACAACTAATGAGATCAATGAGATTAATATTGTCAAAAATACTGGAACCATCAAAGCGGCTGACGGTACCTATAGGTATACCGATGACGGTCCTGTCCATCACGCGTATCCAATGCCTGAAGGGGTCTTACAAGTGAGTTTCTCTATACAACCATGATGAACCAGCATCGAGAGTCAATGAAT
>OZ012740.1:423563958-423601813 GCA_963859935.3 Lathyrus sativus
CGATGACCTTAGTCGAACCATTTGTGAAGCAAAAGTTACTTTGAAAGAAAAACTTACAAAGAAATTAGAGGATTTAAAACTGTCTTTGTATGTTTGACCTGATCAATGATACATGATAGCTTTTAATTCATATCATCCAAAATTTCCTTGACTGCCAAGTGCTGATTTTGGTGTGGGTTTTAGCCCTCCATTTCCAGACTGGTTCGCCTGTGGGGATTTTGTGAAAATCTTTTGACAAGAATTACAAAAATGTGCTAAACAAGTGGTTCCGACTAAGTATACTCTGGATAATTTAAAGGTCACCTTCATATTGGCATAGAACACGTTCGCGTAGAGTCTCCAATATATAAAAGTGTGGAATGGGAGGTTCTTCGACATCACTTCTCCTATCTATTTTCCTTTATTTATGTTTGGTGCTTGACTTATGCTAATTGCATTAATTTTCTTTGCAGCATTAAAAATTCCAGTCAAGAAACCTGCTGGCATTGAGAAGGATGTCATCGAAGAAGAAGGCGAAGACAACACCAAGAAAACAACAACAAAGGTAAACTCTGTGATTATTCTCCTTGTTATGTATTTCTTTCCCATTCTAACATCTGAAATGTATTATTTTTGCAGGGAATTCGAAGACCACCTCTGACACCAAAAAAAGAGAAAGCTAAAGGAACCTGAGGTTCAAATAATTGAATCGGATGATGGAGATCTTTCTCCAGACCACTCCAAACAACCAAAGAAAAAGAAGAAACAGACAAAAATCACTGATGCTAGTTTTCGACCCCAACCAAATACAACTAAAGCTTTGTGAAAAATCCTTCCACTCAAAAAGTGGTCAAGATCGAAACCACCCTAGTACTAAACAACCAACAACCAAAACAAACCCAGATCAAGTGGAGAGTGACAACTCTAGCCCTGGGCTGAGGGCCCTAAGGTACATAAATTTCTTCTCTATCCCTGGATTTTGTAATTATCTTTGACTAACTCGCTTCTGATCTTTCTCTTGATTCCTTCTTCTTAGGGTGCTAAAGATTACAAAGGGAAGCCCCTTTTTCAAAAAATCCTTCCTACCACCAACAGTGATCCTTATTACCATTTAACCAATGCTCCCTCTCAACAACAAACTTCTCCTAAGGATTCCACCAACGAATCCACAAATGAAGTGATTCAAAAGAAATCACCACCCAAGGTTATGACCGAGATTTCACTAACTAATGACTTTGATCATGAGAAGTTTCCACCAAAGGAGAATGCCCTAGTTGATGCAGGAGGTGACACAGAAATGCCATCTGTAGAAAAGATTGTCGAAGAAAAATCTAGAGATGATTCCCCAATAAACGTAAAATAGGGTACTGGCGGTTAAAGTAATGAAGAGGAAGAAGAAGAGAAGGAATAAGATTGCTCCATGTTCGACTATGACGCATAAATTATTGTGGAAGAAAAGGAAGAAGAGAAAGATGATAAAGATGATAACGAGAAGGGCGAAGAGCAACAAGATGACCAACCAAAAACTGATCCAAAGCTTGATGCTTCGATTGGAAAAATTATTACCAGCCTATCTCATGAGGAGCTAGAGTCACTGAAGGTGCAAAGACCATTTGAGTACTTAAAGGCTATTATCAGCACCATATTGAGTTGGACTGACAAAAGAACTAGTACTTCGATTGCGTCAGGTGATCAATCTACCAACAAACCTGAGGATGATTTTCTCCCCCAGATTAAAGAGAAGCTCTTTAATGTTGACTTGTTTCAACTTTTAGAGAGCGATAATTCATCGTATTTTGGGATCAAAAAGCTCTTAAAACAAGTCAATGTCTTTGAGGTTTCTCCAGAAGTTGCAGATGCTATAATGGAGGCTCGCTAATTGACCTTGTTATTGCTTATTTCAACAGATTCAAAGATTTCTCGAATAAGATATAGAACAAATCAGAGACCCAACTGGCTGAATGGGATGCAACCACTGAATCCACTGCCAAGGTTGCAGAGTTGGAAAAAGGCTCTGAACGAAATAAGAAGGAAATTTAAACCTGTAACAAGAATGTCGAAGAATGGGAGTAATAAATCAAAGAGTTGCAAACCAAGATTTCTCAGGCCAAGAAGCGCAAAGTCAAAATTTTGAATTTTAATCATGAAGAGGTGGCCAAAGAACTTGAATTTGGTATGCACCACGTCGAGAGAGCTCAAAATCTTGGGAAATAAATTGAAGAACTTCGACCAACAAAACTATCTACGAACAAGGCTTGACACTTTAAAGGTCAAAATATCAAAAGATGAAAGACTCCATTCCCTTTTAATATGTTTATAACTAATGAACCCATTTATTTGTTGTATTGATGTTGAGCCCTTCGTGGAATTTTATGTAACGACTATGCCATTTTGGCAACTTTTTATTTTATCCCCATGTTGGCTTCGACTATATATGCATGAGTTATTCCTTACTTATTTTTACTTAATGAAGTATAGGCTTTGACTATCTATGCATGAGTTATTCCTTAAGATTTACTTTCAAGATCCTTCTATCCTCATTTAACTCTTCGACTTCATATGCACCATTGGAAAAAACTTGAATAATTTGAAAAGGGCCTTCCCACTTAGGAGACCACATACCTATAGTTTTATCTTTCTGATCCATGGGCAAGATTACTTTCCAAACTAAGTCCCCAATCCAGAATGACTTAACTTTTAACTTTTTATTATATGACTTTTCTACTATTTTCTTTTTCCTTTTTAATAATTCTAAGGAATTAAGTCTTTCTTCATCCAAGTCAACTAATTTGTCCAACATCATGTTCCAAAAGGACTCAGATGAGATTTCATGTTTTCTTTGAATTCTAGGTGACTGTAAGTGGATTTCGACTGGTAAAACTGCATCATGACCATATGATAGTCAAAAGGGTGTAGTGTTTTTAGCATCTTTAGGGGATGTTCGACATGCCCATAAAACTTGGTTTAATGTCTTATGCCAATTTCTTGGCTTCTTCCCCACATGCTTCTTAATTAACCCAATCACTACCTTATTTGTTGCTTCGACTTTCCCATTGGCCTGAGCATAATAAGGTGTGGAGGTCAAAAGCTTGAACCCTATTTCTTTAGTAAATTCTTGCATTTTTCGACTAGTAAAAACAAATCCTTGATCTGTTGTAATAGTTTATGGGATTCCAAACCTGTAAATAATTTGTTTTTGGATGAATTCGATCACTGTATCTTGATCCATATTTACCAATGGTATAGCCTCAATCCACTTAGTGAAATAGTTTATTCCCATTAGAATGTATCTTTAACTCTTGGAAGATGCTGGTTGAATTTTCCCAACTAAATCCAATGCCATCTTTTGAAGGGTCATGGCTTCACTATAGAATGTAGTTTGCTGGCAGGAACATGCTGAATGCTTGCATGCATTTGGCATTCTTGACAACCTTTAGCAAATTTCATACAATCTTTAAGCACGGTGGGCCAATACATCCCTTGTCGAAATAACAACCCTTTATTTTTATGGCCCACCTGATGTGATCCACATGCCCTACTATGGACATTAGGAAGAGCCAGGTATGCCTCAGACTCACTAAGGAATTTGAGTAAGACACCCTCTGGCGCCTTTTTAAATAGTTTGTTCCCCATCAAAACATAACTTAAGGCACGATATTTAACCTTTTGTTCGACAGAAGTTGTTGGATTTTGCAAGTAGTCTACTATTGGCTTTCTCCAATCTTTGGTTGTCCAACTATCTATAGCCAATATTTCAAAGCTCTCTTCTCCAGCATATCCTTGCTTCATTGTTTCCAAGTCTGTTGGGGATAATTTAGTTTATGCAACTCTTCCTCTGACTACGATTGCATGTTGCAATTTTATTTCGAAATTTTGTATCTAGAAGCAATATGGGCCAAGTCATTGGCCTCTTGATTCTCAAGTCGAGGTATGTGTCGAATACGTACCATTGGATGTTAAATCTTTCGAGGATTGTTTGTTCATTGAGATTATACTTTCAAAGGAAATTATTAGAGTTGACTTTTCATCATCTTCTTCAAAAGAGTTATTTGATGAATATTGTAAATATTCTTATAGGTTTGATCTTATACCTTCATCTTTTAATAATTAAATCAACTTATTTAGTTTCTCAGTGATTTCTTCCTTTTTGCAGTTTTCCTAAAAAATTGTAAACATTTCCACCTCTCAATTTAAGGATTAGATTTTGATTCCAATTATTAACTCTTAGATATTTGTTAGTGGTGAAAGTTATATCATGGTGTTGTACCCCAAAATTTGACCAACCTCTTTTCTTAATCTGTGGCTTATGTTTCGTTGCATTTTAGCATCTTGCATTTGCATAGCATAATCCTCACAGGGGATCAATTGTTGTTTGTGTATCATCCAAGAGGAGAGTCTTTATTGGCTTTCAAGCTCAAGCAAAGGCATTGGTACAAGCCATCAAGTGGGTGTTGTCATCATGAAGTTATTAGAGCTCATAGAGAGGAGAGGTGTGTCATACCTCAAAGAACCATCAGAGGGTTGTCTGGGGGTCCATGAGGTTTCATCATTGGTAGAGGCATGAGGTAGAAGCTTGTTGAGTACCTCAGAGGTCATGGTGGAGTTGGAATGGTCACTCAGTTCATCTGCACAATGCCCGGACAAAAAGGGTGAAATTAGGGTTTCATTGTTAATCAGGCTAAATTTGTTTTCGAGAGTAAGACTTGTTTCCATTGTCTTTCATATGTCCTAAGTTGTTTGGGGATGAGAGATTGACCATCAATTTTAATCAGAAGAGCTTCAATTGATCAGTCAATTGAAAATCAGGAGATTTGGGGGAAAAGTCAACTATGTAGTAAAAAAGTCAACTTTTCAATCATAAGGTATTTGACCTCAAAGTATGAAGCAAAAATGTTCCTAATGGCATATTAAACTTATCCATGAAGTTTCATGAGCATTGGATCAAGGGTTGAGGAGTAATCGAGAAATCGGGAAATTAGGGTTTTGAAAGGGGCAAGACCATAACTCTTTAACCACACATCCAATTGAGGTGGTTCAAAGCTTGTTGGAAAGGTCTTGACAATTCCTACAAAAGTCTCACAGGGTCCATGTGCAAAAAATGCATAGATTTGGAGTTATAGCCAAAATCACCACAAGAGGGAGAAAACACTTAGAAAAATTCTAAGTTTTTGGCCTTGCAAATCATGTTTTCAGCCAACTTTGAGGAGATTTTTGACCTAGTTCCACTTGGAATCTAAAGATCATGAAAATATGAAAGTTGTAGAGATCCATGAGGGATTTCCAAAAAGTACTAGAACTCCTCCATATCCCTTATGAGTTGAGAGTTATGAATCTAGAAAGTTGGGGTTTCAACACTTGAATGCACCATTTCAACTTTTCCATAAATTCACTTTTCAGCCAATTGGACCATTCTCAACCATTGGATCATGTCTTAACCTGATATTTAGAGAGGTTGATGGTTAGAAAATGCAGAAAGAATGAGAGTTTGAAGGCTTTACAAGTTGGCAAGCAAGTTGACAATATTTTATTCAAAACAAACAAGAAAGATAAACTTTATGACGAGAAATCTGGCAGCTGCAACTCCCTACCCTCTAACCTCCCTTTAGTCACCTCATGTCTTCATGTCTTTCGTTTCACTTGAGGTTTACCCTACATTGAGCCAAGGAACTGATATGATCAGCTTCCATACAGTCTTGGATAGATTTTTTTCCAAAATCTCCCTCCAAAGGCCAAAACTTCAAATCTACCCAATGCTTCTCATGGCCTATAAATAGAGGCTTCCTCCAATTGTATACAACACACCAGAGCTATCCAAGAAAACCAGAAACTCATAGCTCTCCTACTTCCCTCTTTGCTTAAAAGTGAAGAAATCTCACAAAAACACCATTTTCACCACTTTGCATTTTTCAAACCAGTTCTTGTTTCCCATCCAAAAACACTTCATACAAACCATATACACAACCTTAAAATCACCATTTGAAGCTATTCCAATAGCTAGTTTCATCAAAAAAAAAAATCATAGATCAAAAAGTCAACTGTCCATACACCATAGTTTGAGTTTTATGCACATTTCAAGCCAAATCACCACACAAACCATTTCCTACCATCACAACCCTTGGAATACTTCATATTTATGATGTACTAGCTGTTCATAGTCTCAAACAATAGCTGGAACCTCATTTGCTAGAGTTGTCCCAAGAAACCACATTTTGCTTCAAAAGGAAGAAAACTCAAAGCTTACTAAAAGTGAAGGAATTCTTGCTTTTTTGCTGCTAGCTTGTTGTGAGTGATCTACAAGAGGTATGCAGTCATAAACACACTCATGTATGTACTTACTTGGTTTATTGAATGTTTTGAACATTTTCATGTTGAGATTGTACTATTTGTCATTTTTGGAATCTGAGTTTATTGATCTCATGTCTGCTGCTGTGGAAACTCATCCCTCATGATGAAAACTTAGGGTTGTTGACTTTTAGTATTAGTATATTCACTTAGGCTTGGCATTGTAATGTCAAGATCATGTTTTGCTTAGTGATAGTTCAACACCCTAAAGTTTTGACATTAGGCTGTTATGGGCTATTTAAATCTTCGGAGACAGTTTGTTTTGTTTGACTATTTTAGTCTGAGATTAAAGTGACTAATGTTGAGCTCATTTTACCATTAGTAGTCTGTTGGTGCTTTGGGCAGTTGGTTTGAGTTCAGGATGTTAAGATCAGTGGGAGCTGCTGGTATGCTTTGGTGAGAGAAGGTTGTTTGCTTTAGTACATGACAGACTGAGGGTTTAGGTTTCATCGAATTGGTGCTTGAAGGTTCAGTTCACTGTCCATTTGGTTTAGGGTTAGAGCAATGTGGCTTCCCATTATTCCTGTTCAGGCTGATGCTTGATGAGGAATAGGTTCAAGTCTGGACATGTTTGGATTTGTCATTGGGATTTAGTTGTGTTTGTAAATTCTTGCAACTGTTAGGATATTGATGCATTGTTATGCTAAAGAATCATGTGTGCTTGATGGTTTGAGTTTGCAACACCTCTTTTGAGCAATTCATTTGGATGGAGAGATTGGTACTGTGGCAGGGCTGCTAGTTGTTAATCAACATTATCATAGAGTGCTTTGGCTCTGTAAAAAACCATTCTGAATTAGCCAACCTATGAGAATTATCAGCAAGCTTGATGTGTGTGGTAGTAAGTTGTATGTCAATTTTGTGCTTATGTAGGAGTAATCCAATGCTGTCAAGAACATTAAGGCATAAGATTGTCTTTAGAATCTTACCCTATGGCTGCTTTTAGTCATGAGCTGTCCTTTATCACTGCTTGGATTCATGACATTTTGCAATGTCAAACTTCATTGACATAGTTTTGGTCTAATGCTTGCCATTCAGCTGCCTTGCTACTGTGCCCGCTACTCAGTTTTGTTGGAGAATTTGACCAATTTAGATCCCATCAGAACTTTGCTCTTTCCATATTTGGCTGATGTTGCAGCTTTTGATGAACAACATTGTTTGCCTACTTTGAGGATATTGGATTTTTGCATGGGAGATGTTATCTTAGATTAACAAGTATTGTTATGCCAAGAAGGATATATTTGTGTTCCAGGTTTTCCTGTTGTCCTAAGACTTGTGAGTCATGTCTTTGTGAAGACATAATGTTGAAATCCATCAGTGGATGTTGGTAAGATACCAAAACCTGCTACTGTCATGAGATTTGTGGATTGACTTGTTATCTTTAGCTCTCCACATATGTTGGATATGTTATGTTGCTAACTCATGAGATCAAGCTGTTTAGACAGTCTGGATGAGAATAGGTTGTAGGAGTTGATTTGATTTCTTTTTAAGTTTTGCTTTTGTAAAAGCATGGTAAGGGATTCATCATGTGCATTTGTTTGGTTTGGCATTATAATGTGACTATTACTTTTGGAGCTGTAAGTGGAAATCATCAATGGATAAAATGTCAAGAACTTGTGGCTGCATTTGTAGGATTTTAGGGTCATATCTATGTTTGACTAAGAAAGTTGAGGTTTCATAGCAGTTCATGGAATGAACTGAACCTTGATAGTTTTGGCACTCAGGCTGTTGGATCTATAGTAGAATTGGGGTTTTCTTATACTAAACAAATGTTTACGCTGCTTTTAAAACATGTTGTTGTTTTTAACAAAACCTTCTTAATCATGTTCCTATGCTGAAAAGTTTTGTAAGGTTGTTGGCATTAAGTTGGTACAAAGGCCTAATTTGTTTGGAACTCATCAACAATTCTTGACTGAAATACCAAAATAAGCTGGCTGACAGCTGCTGTTTTAAAGTTTGTCAACTTTGGATATCATCAAGCTTCATTTTTAAAGGCTATTGCATCTTGTGTATTGAAGGTCATAACCTGTTACAGATTGGTAAACATTATGCTGGATCATTGTTGAACACATTGGTTATGTACAAAGAAATTCCTCAAAACACATTTTTGCAACTTGACAGCCATATCTTGATTCAATGAGGAAATGAGTTTCTTCTTTGAACTTAATCCATGAGCAGACCATTGTTGGTTTTGAATTAACCCATTCTAATCACTTTGTCCTGGTTTATGTATAACTCTTGCTCTTTGATGCAACTCATATGTCAATTCCTCATCCTATGTGTTTTTGACCCAACTTTCTGTTGGGATTCATTCCATTTCACACTTCAAACATGCTCAGACTTTTACATGTCTCCAAGAGCATCTGTTTTGATCACTTAAAATCAAAATGCACCTCAAGACACCCCAACTGCATAAGCCTTCGAATTTTATTGTGTGTGCACTATTTGGGAAAATGGTGATTACCATTATATTCCTCATAAAATTTCAAGCAGTTTAGACTTAAATTTCACTGAAAATGATTGAGTTTTGACAAAGTTATGATCAAGTCGTATTTGGCTCCTTCACTTACCCTTGCCTTGTAGCTTGCCCAAAATTTCTCTTTGTTTAGGTATTTCATTAAAAGGGGTGGCTTGATACAACGGATGTATCGCTACCCAGTGGTTGTAACTTTGCCTTGCCATGCCCTGAACCTGAGTTCGACCCCAGGGGGGGCATTTTTGCTTCTTTCTTTATTATTTTTCACGTTTTATTATTTTTCTTTCTTTTTCGATTTCAATACCAAACGCGCGTGTTGGTTTAGGTGGTAAAACTCTGACTTGTGAACCATCAGGTCATGAGTTCACCCATGGTGGAGCCCATTTCTCTTTTTTTAGCACTTGTTTATTTTATTTCTATTTTATTTTAGTTATCTTCTCTTGTTTTATTTTTTATTAAAATTAGTTTTAAATATTATAAAATCCAAAAAAATCATTTCTTAATATGCGGTTGTGTTAATTATTTTTTCTTCTTCTTATTTTTAATTTTCATTTTATTTTGTCATTTTATTTTGAATTAACAATTAATGTGCTTTGTGGTTTATCATTTATTCCAATCAATTTCATTTCTTTCTCATTTCACTTGTGAGTGGATTATTTAGTGTTTACTTGGCCTTGTGCCATAATCCCCCTAGGATTCCTAGTCCCTCCGTTCAGGATGGGAGTAGGAGAGACATTAGGTGTTCAATCCTATGCATGATAACATTAGGATAGTTTCATTCCCTTTCATCCCTTTAGGAGCATTGTGCATGACAACTTTAGGGTCCAGTTTCCCCTTAGTCTGTGTCTTTCTCTTCTCATCTCCTAAACAATTCAAAACACCTAATAAAGGACAGTTTGTGTCGTACGCTACGAGCCTTAAGTATTTGAGAAATGATGGTTGGAGGGCCTCCTCTCAATTGTCTAGAGTGTTTAGCGTATGCCCTTTGGGCGATATGCGACGCATTCGCTCTCGAGTCATAGTCTTTAGTGCGACACGAGTTTCAAACCATCACTCAATCCACTTCTTGTCTTAAAAACACAAAACAAAAACATCAAATCATTTTATTCTTCGGGATCTTAATTGGAAAATCATTTTCAGAAAGAGTGTGTTAAGCTTTGGTTCTACCGCAAACAGGCATCGTCTCAAACTGCTGGAACCACTATTTAACCCTACTCGATTTAAAACACTTGAACCAACCTGTGGTCGTGTCTGCCCGAACTACATTTGCTCTGATTTCTCGTACCAGACGAGGATACGTAGGCACAAGGCAGAGATGTCTTGGCGAGCAACCTTCCCCCCTTCACCCGTAGTTTCCCGAACTACGTTGAGTATGACTTTCCCATTACACGAGGGAATACGTAGGCATAGAGCGGTGATGCTCTATCGAGTCTCTTCTCTTTCCATTTTGTAAGTGCTCTTGATTGGCTACATTTTGTGGCAAAACACTAGTGCATGTATGTATGTTATGACTGATATTAGTGCATACATAATATGGTTTGTGCAGGGGAAGTGACTTAGCTAAATGCAAGTTAAGCTGGATGTCATACCCAATGTTATGACTTGAGTCGTATGACATCAAGCGCAGGTTTGTTTTTCTGGTAGCTAGAAACCAGGAAACATAATAGGAGCTCAAGCTGGATATCAGGAGATTTTCTAGAAGCCCTATGCGAACTAAAATATCCATGAAGTAAGTGGCAATCGTGAAGATCATTGAAAATAGGTTTGTTATGGATAAAACCTAATTTATGCACCAAGGCCCAAAAGGACTGACAACTGCTATAAATATCAGAAGAAGCAATCTTGAACAGCAGCTCTTGACAGAAGAATAGAGAGTGCAGATTGCAGAGTCCTTGTGAGTGAAGAAGGCTAGTCTTCACGTGTGAATTCTGTTTAGGAATACTTGTACTCCAAGTAATTGTCTGGTGGATGATTGCATTGGATAGGTAGATTCTAGGATGTGTCTCACTCAAAGCTGTGAAGCAAGAGTGTATGAGTTCCTTGATCAAAGTTGTGAAGCAAGATCAAGGTGTGTATGAAGTGTCTCTTCATATTTATTCTGTATTTGTGAATTGTATATCACTGTGGTGATTGAGGGGAGTGAGTGAGTATACTCAGGTCTAGAGTGTCTCTAGGCTGAATTGTCATTGGGTAGGTTTTAAGTGAGGAGTGCAAACTGTGTTGTTTGACTCTGAATTAATTCTGCTAATAGTGAAGTTCCTCCCTGGCTTGGTAGCCCTTAGATGTAGGTGTTGTTGACACTGAACTAGGTAAACAATTGCTGTGTTTTTACTATTGTACTTTATAGTTAAACTAGTTAGTACAACAATCAATGTCACAGTGGATGTTATAACTTTGGGAATAACATCCATCGCGTGCTTGCTAAAATTTTCAATTGGCATCAGAGCAGGCACCCTGCCTGTCTAAATCTGGGCGAGATCTAGGGAAAATAAATTCTGGTACAATGGACAAAGACATAGGATTCATCAATAGACCACCAATCTTGATGGGTCAAATTATGACTATTGGAAACCAAGGATGATTGCATCTTGAAATCTATAGACTACAAGGCTTGGAGAGCTGTGAATTTAGGATGGGAACATCCAGTGAAAATTGACAAGGATGGAACATCAGTATGTATTCCTGAAGAAGAATGGAATAAAGAACAAGATGCTCTGGCTCTTGGCAACTCTAAAGCCTTGAATGCGCTATTCAATGGCATAGATTAAAACATCTTTAGGCTAGTACACCACGGTGAACTAGCAAAGAAGGTTTGGGACACTCTCAAAACCACTCATGAGGGAACCTCAAAAGTAAAGATGTCTAGACTACAAATGTTGACTACAAAATTTGAAAGTCTAAAGATGAAGAAGATGAGACAATTCATGAGTTTTACATGAATGTACTTGAACTTACTAACAGCTCAGGAGCTTTGGGAGAAAAGATGTCTGAAGAGAAGCTTGTGAGGAAAATCCTCAAGTCCCTGCCTAGAAGGTTTGCTATGAAAGTAATAGCCATTGAAGAAGCCCAAGACATATGCCACATGAAAGTGGATGAACTCATTGGCTCCTTTAAACCTTTGAAATGGGAATGAGTGATTAGGCTGTGGAGAAAAAGAACAAAAGCATAGCTCTAGTTTCAAACACTACAGAAGAGGCAGGAGGGGAAGATGAGGAAAAAGAAGAAAATTTGTCAGAAGCAATAACACTACTTGGAAGACAATTAGTAAACTGATCAAAGAATAGATCATAAGTCAAGGCCATATGTCAAAAACAGCTCCTTTGACATCAACAAAGCTGAAGACAAATCTGGCCAAAGCAAAGGATCCCAATGTCATGAGTGTGAGGGATATGGACATGTTAGAAGGGAATATCCCACATACCTCAAAAAGAAGGGAAATGGCCTAACTGTCACTTGGTCTAATGAAGACTCAAGAAGTGAATCAGAAGGAGATTCTGCCAAGCATGTCACTGCTTTCAACAGTGTCTGCATATCTGATGGTGACTCATGTGAAGAAGAGATGACATATGAGGAAATCGCAGCCTCATACAAAAAACTTCACATCAGAAGTACAGAACTGGTTTAGCAAGGAGAGCAACAGAAGAAAAATCATCAAGGAGTTAGAAGCTGAAAAGAGAGAGCATCTAGCCACAATAAACACACTCAGAAGTGAAGTGAAGGAGTTGAAAAGTAAAAAGGATCAAATGACAAAATCCATAAGGATGCTCAATTCTGGGACTGACCACCCTAGAGGAAATCCTTCAGAGTGGACAAACCTCAGGAGATAGATCTGGACTAGAATTTGTTGATAAACAAAATCCTGTGCTAAAACTCAAGAGATTACAACCTGAGGTCCAGAAGTTAAAGAGGATGTCACGACCAATGTTACAACATCCAACTAATAGAAACTGGAATAAGTCAAAAGTAGATTCAAGGGTACAAAAGTTACCACTGTGGAAAACTTGGTCATATCAAATCTGTGTGTTTCTGGCTGCATGGGTTTCCTAGTCATCCTCATCAAGAACAGAGAGCTCATATCAAAAGGCAACATCAAGCAAGAACTAAGAAGGGTGCCCGTTACAAGCAAAGACATTGGGTTACCAAGAATATGGCTTTAGTAGCTCACAATTCCCCAAGAATGCCAACCAAAGAGGATTTGTACTTTGACAGTGGCTGCTCCAGACATATGACTAGAATTGAGGATCACTTGACAAAACTCAACCCTCATATATCCAGTCATGTAACCTTTGGTGATGGAGCTAGAGGAAAAATCACAGGTGTTGGACAACTTGACAGTCTTAAAGCCCAAAATTGAAGGATGTCTTGCTGGTTAAAGGACTGATTGTTAACCTAATAAGCATAAGTCAGCTATGTGACCAAGGTTTAAAAGTCCACTTTTCAAAGGATAAGTGTGTGGTTGTCAATGAAGAAGGTGAGGAAGAAATGAGGGGATCCATAGCAATGAATAATTGCTACTTGTAGGAGCCCAGAAGTATCCTCAATAACTTGGATAAAAAGGAAACCAAGGACAAATTATGGTTGGTGAAAGACATACAAAATAGAAGGTCCAACACATCAGCAAGAAGATCTTCAAAGTATGCTTCAGAAAGAAGGACAAGATGTAAGAAAATTCATGTAGGGAAGAAAGCCAAGAAGGGATACCCAAACATTGGTCATCATGGAAAGCTAGATAGGCTATACTAGAACCTGATGAAGTCCATGGATGCTACCGTGCCTAAAGGAAGCAACGTTACTTCGGATGTCATGACCTTGTTCTGTGACATCCAGCGCACCATTCAACCAAGTCCTAGTGAGTTCAAGGGAGGCATGCTCTGGGGTAGATCGTGTAAATGGCAAGGGATTTGTGCAATACCTGATGATTATGCAATAAATAGGGCTGTAATTGGTGCAAGAAGTGTTAAGGACCATATATTTAAAAACGATCTACAAAAATTAAGGCTCTTGAGTAATGGTGAGTTATAACAATTAATGGGAATAGGGAATTATAATTTTAAATTCAATCATTTACTGATTGGTCAAAACATTAAGTTCCCTCCTAATTTGCCATATCATCTATTGAGCCCCCACACGTCAAACTCCTACACCACTTAGTTCACGATCAAACTGTTCATCTTCCCTACAGCCTCCAACGAACGAAAACTCCTTTCCACATGATCAACGTTTTGTGCAATGTCTCAACATTCACCAAAATTCTCTCCCTCCAAGAGAATATCCACCAACGAGTCTGAGGTAGGAACTGAGTCAAGCAACCCTAACTCAGTGCTTGAAATAGCACCCCTGCGCATGATGACTCCAGAAGGAGTTCTGGTAAAGAATCCAAGGAGCCAACATGCAAGAAGGCCCAAAGACCTTGCCTTAGGTAAAACTCCTGCTCCTGCAACTTTTGATATTAATGATGATGGAGCAAAGAAAACCCACACATCATTGCTGGTATGGTAGCTAGGGATCTGAACATACCCATTCCACCCAGCAATGAGGGGTCTGTTCCAACTGTGCATGATCAAAGTGATGTTATGCCCAATGTTGGAACCTTGAAAGGCCATACATCAGAAGAAAAGAACAAGGGTGCAGGGTCTGATAGTGTAGGTGATGATGTGCAAGGCACAAGAATGCTGAGTTGGTGGACCTTGATGAATATTCTGATAATGATCTAATAGCAAAAATCAATCCTGGCACAGCCAAAAGGCTTATGACAAGGAAGGTAAAAAGGTGGCTGATCAAGGTCCCCCAAAGAAAAAGGCAGTTGAACAGGTTGTTGAGCAAGACAGTCTCACAAAGAAGACAGCTGAACACGACACTCCCTCAAAGAAGGCTAGAACTAAAAAAAGACAAGTTGGACCTCCCAAAGCCTGGAGCAAAGTAGTCACCAAGAAGAGAAAGGTTGAATCTGGTACTGAATCAGGGACTGGGTCTGATGTTGCTGAGGATGTCACTGACATCCAACCTAGGAAGAAACCCTCAAAGAGAAAACTGGCTGAAAAGGTCCCTGAGGTACCCATTGACAACATCTCCTTTCACTATCCCTCAGGGGTTATCAGGTGGAAGTATGTCTACCAGAAGAGGTTGGCCCTAGAGAGAGAGCTTGCACAAAATGCTCCTGAAAACAAGGAGATTATGGCCCTCATCTATGATGTTGGCTTGATAAAAACTGTAACCCAGTTCTCCAATGCTATGAAATTCTGGTCAAAGAATTTATAGTTAATTTATTTGATAAATGTGCTGATAGAAAGAGTACTCAGTTTGGGAAAGTCTTTGTTAGAGGAAACTGTGTCACCTTCACTCCCACCACCATCAACGAATTCCTTGAAAGAACAAATGAAGCTCAGCCTGAGTTAACCATCCTTGACAACAAAATATGCCAAGTGATTACTGGGAATCAAGTCAGAAAGTGGCCATCAAAAGGAAGCTTGATGCCAGCAAGCTAAGTATGAAATATGCCTTGCTACACAAGATTGGGGCCGCAGACTGGGTGCCAACTAATCACAAATCATCAGTGGCCACCATCCTGGGGAGGGTTATCTATGTTGTGCGGACCAAGGCCAAAATGGATTATGGAACCTAAATCTTTGATCAAACCATAAAGCATGCTGGCAGTTATAGCATAAAAGGACCAATTGCATTTCCCTCACTCATTTGTGGAATTATGTTAGCACAATTTCGCAATATCCTCAAAAACAGTGATGTAGCAAGCAAGAAAGAAACTCCCTTAGCCTTCCATCATAAGTTGTTTCAAGGAACTCATGTTCCAGATATTATCATGACATCCTCTGAGACATCCAAAGGGGCCTCAAAACTAGCAAAGCTGAAGTGATGGCAATAATCAGAGAAACATGCAGAGAACTGGATGCAAGGAAGCAAACTCTTGAGAAGCTACTAACAGCTCTGGAGCAAAATGAGGATGTTGAACTAGCTGAGGATGCAAGGGAAGATGATGGTCAGGGAGTTGGCTCAGAAGATGCTGCTGACAGCTCAAAAGAAGGCACGGATAATGAAGAAGAAGGCACTACAGAAACTAAGGAGGACAGGTCCAGCTCAGCTGAAGAAGAAGATTGATGAGGTGTTGCTGCTGCTGTTTCGTTCTAGGTTGATTTTTGTGTATAACCTGAATTTGTGATGCTCTTCAAAGAGCAATTTTGCTGTAATGTAACCCCTAACAATTGTAATGTCACACTGTATGATCTATGCTAAGTATTTAGTAGGATCCTAATTTGTGGCTAAAAAGGGGGAGAGAGAGTATAATAGAAAACAGCAGGTACAACAGATGAAATAAAAGAACAGGTGCAGGTGATGTGTAGAACAACGAAGAACAGGTGGATAGCTTGGCTAGCCTATGTGCTATTATGTGCACATGGTATAATCATGCTTGCAGGTGCTGCTGAGGAGATATGTGATAACATCTGTAGTGCTGTTAGTAATAAACTGTTGCTATGGGCTTGTGCTTGTGTCAGAATGTGTAGAATATGTTGTGCATCCCTTCAGGGGGAGTAGCACAAGTGTGTAAGACTTCAGGAAGTCATCCTGAATGTCAAGACATCCAAAAACAGGCTGGATGTTTATATTGTGAGACTGCATAATGATCTGCAGGTTGTGTGCCCAACTGATCTGATCAGTTGAGGGGTAGGACACCAGAGTGTTACTCAAATAGGTGTGGCATCTGTAGTGGTAACTAATAGATGATTAACAAGGTGAGCTACAACAGGGCTGAGAGCTAATTAAGAGGACTAAGAAAGGCTTGAGCTAGTAACTATCATGCATGACATGACATATCATAAGTCTTCTACTGTGTATATCTCTGATATGATGACAGAGTATTTTAGCCAAAAATTTGTCAAAGGGGGAGATTGTAAGTGCTCTTGATTGGCTGCATTTTGTGGCAAAACACTAGTCCATGTATGTATGTCATGACTGATATTAGTGCATACATAATATGGTCTATGCAGGGAAGTTGACTTAGCTAAAAGCAAGTTAAGCTGGATGTCATACCCAATGTTATGACTTGGGTCGTATGACATCAAGCGTAGGTTTGTTTTTCTGGTAGCTAGAAACCAGGAAACAGAATAGGAGCTCAAGCTGGATATCAGGAGATTTTCTAGAAGCCCTAGGCGAACTAAAATATCCCTGAAGTAAGTGGCAAGCGTAACACCCCAAATCTAAACTTGCGGATAACAGGAAAAAAAAACAATAATTCATATAGAAAACAAAGCGCAGCAGTGCAAACATTGACTGCATGACGGTCGTCATGAGCCTGTGACAGTCGTCACACGGGCAAAATTCCTCATACCAAAGATGTTACACTTCAACCTGATAGACAACAATCATTATGCAACAACTTGCAAATATCATACGTAGCACGAAATTGGATGAACAATCACCAATGTATTACTTAACCATTTAATCATAAAACAACTCGTCATCACTTCCGGTGGAAGTTCGATAAAGTATACAACATGTTCTCTTAAAATAATTTAATAAAAACATCATAACAAGTTCAATCAACAATAACATCGACTAAAGTAATAACAGCAATCATCCATCCCCCCAAGAGTGCTACGTATCAGAGTGACCAACGACACCTTAACGGGAACTACGCTCTATTCCTGACTACCTGCAAATTACCACCAGAGGAGGTAACATACAACGGAAAAGGGTGAGATATAAATAATATAACATAAAGCATGATAGAAAACATGCCGGAAACTCATCACAACATTATAGGTTTCGAAATCATAAACATCATCGACAACAACTGCGAGTAATCCATATCTCACATAAACAACATTAACATACAACTAGCGCAATTATGCGACTTCATGCGACTCAACTGTTACACATGCATGTGGTACCATTTAGGAGCCAACACCCTAAAACTCGGGACAGAGCCAACACCCCGAACCCATCTAGGAGACAACACTCCAAAACTCGGGACAGGGCCAACACCCCGAACCCATCTAGGAGCCAACACTCCAAATAACGCCAATACAGGCACAACCGTCGCCAATACAGGCCAAATGCTATGCCATGAAATGCATCTATTATAAACTACAACACAACCATAGCAACCATATAACAAGGCATTACGCCTACAACCAGAATGTCCATAACAGAGCATCATAACATCATACCACTCATACAACCATCACTTTCTACCCGTTCACATACGGGAACAATAACAACATAATTTCAACATTTACGACTGTTCATGTAAAGGAACATTACAACATCGTACCAACAAATAGGAACTCAAAATGTTCATACAAAAACGGCTATTCCTATACAGGTATAACATCAACATCAGTTCAACAATTAATCTTTAACATGCGGCATTCAACAATTAAGGATTCAGCATCTTATCGTAATAACAACATTACGACATTTTCTTACATAATTAATTACAAATCAATCACAACCAGGTAACTGTCCTTGTTGGCCAATTAGGGAAAACCATTAGAGCGTTGTACGAATAACCGTATAGCATATTCGTTCTACGTATTTGCCCATAAGGAAAACCTTAGAGCATCGCACTAATAACTACATAACACATTCATTCCTACATAGAAATCTTGTCCCATTAGGGAAACCTTTTCCTTAACATTTATCGATTAACGAAAGCTATACCTATGACTCGATTCCCCACATGAATTAGATCATACCCACAGTTATAGAATTGAACCTCACCCTTACCTTAGAATTGAGGTCAATTCCATGCTCTTCGGTTCCGCTTCCGCTCTACGGTGACTTTTCTGCAGAAATCCTCCAAATTCGCCGGTGGTTGATTCTTTTCTCTCAACTTTCCTCAGTGCATAACTTCTCTTTTCAGTATTTCCTTTCCCCAAATGGTGTAATTGAGGGTAAAAGAGTCAATGGGAATGTATTTTTGCTACCCACTCTCAGCCACGTCCAAATTCTGCATTTAACTAAATTTCGTTACTATGACGGTCGTGGCAAGTCCATGACGAGCGTCACGGTCGTGACGCTCGTGGCAAGTCCATGACGGTCGTCATATCAGAAAAATTCAATTTTTTTCAATTTTTTTTCTAGATATAATATCTCTTTAGCTTTCCAACGCTTCGAACGGGGTCAAATCCGACTTACGAATCAAGAGATATGATTTTTCGAAGTTTCCTAAAACTGCTATAGAATTTTACACTTTTTCCCGACAATTCGACCGATTCAATTTCCTTCCTTCGATCCAAACACATACTCAACCACGACTACGACGCAACGAGACATAGCAAAGTCATAATTGAATTTAATCAAAATAAAACGGGCGTTACTACTCTCCCCTACATACAAGAATTTCGTCCTCGAAATTACCTTAATCAAACAACTCGGGATAAGACTCCCGCATCTTGCTCTCTATTTCCCACGTCAAGCTTTCGCCAGCAGCTCCCAACCAGACCACTTTCACCAAAGCAATCTATTTACCTCGTAACGTATTCACCTCTCGATCATCAATTCTCACAGGCTTCGTCTCCACAGTGAGATTCTCACGTACTTGCACATCGTCCATGGGGATGACATGCGACGGATCTGAAATATACTTGCGGAGCTGTGACACATGAAATACATCGTGTAGATTCGACAAATTTGGCGGCAACGCCACTCGATATGCCACCTTTCCAACTCTGTCCAATATCTGATACGGACCAATGAAACGAGGAGTAAGCTTCTTAGATTTCAAAGATCTACCAACACCGGTCACAGGAGTGACTCTAAAAAATACATGATCTCCAGCTTCAAATTCTAAATCCTTCCTGCGCTTATCATGATAACTTTTCTGCCTACTCTGTGAAGCTTTCATCTTTTCTAGAATTAACTTCACCTTCTCGGCAGTCTCTCGAACAATCTCCGGTCCGAGTACCACACTCTCTCCCGATTCATACCAACACAACGGAGTCCTACACCGCCGACCATACAAAGCTTCGAATGGTGCCATTCTGATACTAGAGTGATAATTGTTATTATAAGTAAACTCTATCAACGGAAGGTATGTATCCCACGAACCACCTTCCTCAAGTACACATGCTCTCAGTAAATCTTCTAAAGACTGAATAGTCCGTTCAGTCTGACCATCTGTGTGAGGATGGTATGCTGAACTCAACCTCAACTTAGAACCCAAAGCCTCTTGCAGACTCTTCCAAAACTCAGAAGTAAACCGCGGATCTCTATCCGACACAATACACAACGGAACACCATGCAACTTAACAACCACTCTAACATAAATCTTTGCCAACTTCGATACTGGAAAAGTGATGTTAACAGGAATAAAGTGAGCTGACTTTGTAAGCCTATCAACAATCACCCAAATAGAATCACATCCTCTCAAAGTGTTCGGCAAACCCGTTACAAAGTCCATTGAAATGCTGTCCCATTTCCATTCTGGAATTTCTAACGGTTGCATCAACCCAACAGGTTTCTGATGCTCAACTTTCGACTTCTGACAAGTCAAACACGCATACATAAAGCATGCTACATCACGCTTCATACCAGGCCACCAAAACAGATTCTTCAAATCATTATACATTTTCGTCGCTCCTGGATGAATACTCAACTTACTTTTGTGACTCTCTTCTAGAATTGCTTTCTTCATATCTGCATTATTAGGAATGCAAATACGACCACGAAATCTCAACACTCCTTGCGCATCCAACTGATAATCATTATCTTCCGCATGATCTACTCCAGGCATTAAATCCACCAACTTCACATCCAATTTCTGAGCTTCTCTAATGATGTCCAGAAAATCATTATTAATCTTCAACATGCCCAACTTTACACTCTTCGGTGTTACTTCACAAACTAAACTCAGATCTCTAAATTGCTCAATCAACTCTAATTCTTTAGCCATCATTGCTGACATATGCAAAGTCTTGCGACTTAAGGCATCAGCTACAACATTATCTTTTCCCGGATGGTAATGTAACCCAAAATCATAATCCTTTAACAACTCTAGCCACCTTCGTTGCCTCATGTTCAGCTCTTTTTGGTCAAACAAGTATTTCAAACTCTTATGGTCGCTAAACACTTTGAATCTCGAGCCATACAGATAATGTCTCCAAATCTTCAGCACAAAAACAACGGAAGCAAGTTCTAAATCGTGCGTGGGATAATTCTTCTCATGGATTCTCAGCTGTCTTAAGGCATACGCAACTACTTTATTATTCTGCATGAGTACTCCTCTTAAACCAAACTTAGAAGCATCATAGTATACAACAAACGGTTCTTCTGCTTTAGGCAAGATCAACATCGGAGCAGACGTCAACCGTTTCTTTAACTCCGTAAAACCTGCTTCGCATTGAGCATCCCATACAAAAGTCTTCCCTTTACAAGTCAACTTAGTTAACGGAAGGGCCAACTTAGAAAAACCTTCAATAAACCTTCTATAATAACCAGCAAGTCCCAAAAAGCTTCTAATCTCCGTTGCCGACTTCGGAGTTTCCCATTTCAACACGACATCAACCTTAGATGGATCTACGGCAATTCCATCACCTGATATAACATGACCCGAAAAGCTAACTTCCTCCAACCAAAAGTCACATTTCGACAGTTTCGCAAACAACTTCCTTTCTTTCAACACGTGCAGCACTAATCTCAAGTGCTCAACATGCTCCTCCTTCGACTTCGAATAAATTAGGATATCATCAATGAATACTACCACGAACTGATCCAAATACTCATGGAAGATACGGTTCATGTATTCCATGAAAACTCCCGGCGCATTAGTAACGCCAAAAGGCATTACCGTAAACTCATAGTGTCCATACCTGGTTCTGAACGCAGTTTTCTGAATGTCATCATCTTTTACCTTAATCTGGTGATACCCCGACCTCAAATCAATTTTACTAAACACTCGCGCTCCAACCAATTGATCCATCAAGTCATCAATTCTCAGAAGCGGGTATTGTTTCTTAATCGTAACTTTGTTCAGTTGCCGGTTGTCAATATACAACCTCATACTGCCATCCTTCTTCTTCACTAACAATACCGGAGCTCCCAACGGTGATACACATGGTCTAACGAACTTCTTCTCAAGTAAGTCTTCCAACTGTTTCTTCAACTCTGCCAATTCAGATGCAAACATCCTGTACGGTGCCATAGACACAGGTCTGGTACCGGGTACAAGATCAATAGAAAATTCAATTTCCCGTTCCGGAGGAACTTCAGGAATTTCATCTGGAAACACCTCAGGGAAATTACAAACAACTTCCAATTCATCGATTATCGCTTGATTCTCAATGGATAATGATTCCACCAACGCAAACACCTGAGCATCTTCTAGCAATATCTGCTTCATCTGTTTGGTAGTTACCCAACGCGCTCCCTCCTCCTCAAGAGTAGAGAATCTCACCGACTTATCAAAGCAGTTAATATGAACGCAGTTATACTCTAACCAGTTCATACCCAAAATTATGTCTATCCCACTTAGTGGCAAACAGACTAAGTCAACCAGGAAATCTCTATCAAACATCGACAGAGGACATTTCAAGCACACAAGAGACGTAGTTACCGATCCCTTGGCTGGGGTCTCAACTACCATCTCTCCACTCATGTGTGACAACATAAGACCCAAACGTTCAACACAATCCGCATCAATAAAGCAATGAGACGCACCAGTGTCAATAATAGCAAGTAAAGGACTACCATTAATGAAACAAGTACATTCAATCAATTTGTCATCACTGGATGTCTGAGTCCCAGATAGCGCGAACACTCTTTCGCCATTCTGTTCCTTCTTAGGCTTCTGACACTTGTCTCGCAGGTGTCCCTCTTCACCGCAGTTGAAACAAACCATTCCTTTGCGTTTGCACTCACCAACAGCGTGTCCCAACTCTCTGCAACGGTAACATTTCAATGATCCAGAATTACATACATTACTCTTGTGACCTGGCTTTCCGCACTTATAGCAAACAATACCAGCAGGAGCATCTCCCCTACTAGTTTTCCGGCCGTCAACTACTTTCTGTTTCCCTTTGCCAGCTGGAGGATCATAAGGCTTACCACGACTCTCTTGTGATTTGCCTCTCCTCTCACTCACCAACTTGTAATGAGCATTGCTATCCTCTTCATAAATCCTACAACTTTCAACCAATGAATCAAAGACACGGATCTTCTGATACCCGATTGCTTTCTTGATTTCAGACTTCAATCCGTTCTCAAACTTGATACATTTAGAGAATTCAGCAGTCTCTGCGTTGTAGTGCGGGTAAAACTTAGCCAACTCCTTGAACTTCGCCGCATACTCAGTAACAGATCTGTCTCCTTGCTTCAGTTCAAGGAATTCAATCTCTTTCTTACCACGGACATCTTCCGGGTAATACTTCTTCAGAAATTCCCTACGGAATACAATCCAAGTAACTTCTTCACCTGCAGCTTCCAACACTGGACGGGTCTCTAGCCACCAGTCATCAGCTTCGACTGCTAGCATATGAGTCCCATAACGGACCTTCTGTGCTGGAGTACAATCCATAACACAAAAGATTTGCTTCATTTCCTTTAACCACTCCAATGCACCATCAGGATCATGCTTACCCTTGAAGGTGGGCGGATTCTCCCGTTGAAACGTTGCCAAACTGCGAGACCCAGCATCCCCAGCAGGATTCGGCTGATATTGCATAGCATTAGCTAAAGCTTGCAGAGCAGCAGCAATTGCAGCATCATTCCTCCCAGCCATTTCACTTAAGCTGCAACAACCAATAGTCAGATTTCATAATTAACGAGACTCTAGTGTTAGGCACGACGACTGACTCGACGACACTAGACAACTTGGCCGGACGGACCGACCTGCTCTGATACCACTAATGTAACACCCCAAATCTAAACTTGTAGATAACAGGAAAAAAAACAACAATTCATATAGCAAACAAAGCGCAGCAGCACAAACATTGACTGCATGACGGTCGTCATGAGCCTGTGACGGTCGTCACACGGGCAAAATTCCTCATACCAAAGATGTTACACTTCAACCTGACAGACAACAATCATTATGCAACAACTTGCAAATATCATACGTAGCATGAAATTGGATGAACAATCACCAATGTATTACTTAACCATTTAATCATAAAACAACTCGTCATCACTTCCAGTGGAAGTTCGATAAAGTATACAACATGTTCTCTTAAAATAATTTAATAAAAACATTGTAACAAGTTCAATCAAAAATAACATCGACTAAAATAATAACAGCAATCATCCATCCCCCCAAGAGTGCTACGTATCAGAGCGACCAACGACACCTTAACGGGAACTACGCTCTATTCCTGACTACCTGCAAATTACCACCAGAGGAGGTAACATACAACGGAAAAGGGTGAGATATCAATAATATAACATAAAGCATGATAGAAAACATGCCGGAAACTCATCACAACATTATAGGTTTCGAAATCATAAACATCATCGACAACAACTGCGAGTAATCCATATCTCACATAAACAACATTAACATACAACTAGCGTAATTATGCGACTTCATGCGACTCAACAATGCGACTCAACTGTGCACATGCATGTGGTACCATTTAGGAGCCAACACCCCAAAACTCGGGACAGGGCCAACACCCCGAACCCATCTAGGAGCCAACACTCCAAAACTCGGGACAGGGCCAACACCCCGAACCCATCTAGGAGCCAACACTCCAAATAACGCCAATACAGGCACAACCGTCGCCAATCCAGGCCAAATGCTATGCCATGAAATGCATCTATTATGGACTACAACACAACCATAACAACCATATAACAAGGCATTATGCCTACAACCAGAATGTCCATAACAGAGCATCATAACATCATGCCACTCATACAACCATCACTTTCTACCCGTTCACATACGGGAACAATAACAACATAATTTCAACATTTACGACTGTTCATGTAAAGGAACATTACAACATCGTACCAACAAATAGGAAATCAAAGTGTTCATACAAAACGGCTATTCCTATACAGGTATAACATCAACATCAGTTCAACAATTAATCTTTAACATGCGACATTCAATAATTAAGGATTCAGCATCTTATCGTAATAACAACATTACGGCATTTTCTTACATAATTAATTACAAATCAATCACAACCAGGTAACTGTCCTTTTTGGCCAATTAGGGAAAACCATTAGAGTGTTGTACGAATAAACGTATAGCATATTCGTTCTACGTATTTGCCCATAAGGAAAACCTTAGAGCATCGCACTAATAACTACATAACACATTCATTCCTACATAGAAATCTTGTCCCATTAGGGAAACCTTTTCCTTAACATTTATCAATTAACGAAAGCTATACCTATGACTCGATTCCCCACATGAATTCGATCATACCCACAGTTATAGAATTGAACCCCACCCTTACCTTAGAATTGAGGTCAATTCCACGCTCTCCAGTTCCGCTTCCGCTCTACGGTGACTTTTCTGCAGAAATCCTCCAAATTCACCGGTGGTTGATTCTTTTCTCTAAACTTTCCTTAGTGCGTAACTTCTCTTTTCAGTCTTTCCTTTCCCCAAATGGTGTAATTGAGGTTAAAAGAGTCTATGGGAATGTATTTTTGCTACCCACTCTCAGCCACGTCCAAATTCTGCATTTAACTGAATCTCGTTACTATGACGGTCGTGGCAAGTCCATGACGAGCGTCACGGTTGTGACGGTCGTGGTAAGTCCATGACGGTCGTCATATCAGAAAAATTCAATTTTTTCAATTTTTTTCTAGATAGAACATCTCTTTAGCTTTCCAACGCTTTGAACGGGGGTCAAATCCGACTTACGGATCAAGAGATATGATTTTTCGAAGTTTCCTAAAACTGTTACGGAATTTTACACATTTCCCGACAATTCGACCGATTCAATTTCCTTCCTTCGATCCAAACACATACTCAACTACGACTACGATGCAACGAGACATAGCAAAGTCATAATTGAATTTAATCAAAATAAAACGGGCGTTACAGCAAGCATGCAGATCATTGAAAATAGGTTTGTTATAGATAAAACCTAATTTATGCACCAAGGCCCAAAAGGACTGACAGTTGCTATAAATATCAGAAGAAGCAATCCTGAACAACAGCTCTTGACAGAAGAATAGAGACTGCAGATTGCAGAGTCCTTGTGAGTGAAGAAGGCTAGTCTTCACGTGTGAATTCTGTTTAGGAATACTTATACTCCAAGCAATTGTTTGGTGGATGATTGCATTGGATAGGTAGATTCTAGGTTGTGTCTCACTCAAAGCTGTGAAGCAAGAGTGTGTGAGTTCCTTGATCAAAGCTGTGAAGCAAGATCAAGGTGTGTATGAAGTGTCTCTTCATATTTATTCTGTATTTGTGAATTGTATATCTCTGTGGTGATTGAGGGGGAGTGAGAGGGTATACTCAGGTCTAGAGTGTCTCTAGGCTGAATTGTCATTGGGTAGGTTTTAAGTGAGGAGTGCAAACTGTGTTGTTTGACTATGAGTATTTTCTGCTAATAGTGAAGTTTCTCCCTGGCTTGGTATCCCCCAGATGTAGGTGTTGTTGACACTAAACTGGGTAAACAATTGATGTGTTTTTACTATTTTACTTTACAGTTAAACTAGTTAGTACAGCAGTCAATGTCACAGTGGATGTTATGACTTTGGGGATAACATTCATCGTGTGCTTGCCATAATTTTCACTTTTCTTTTGTCCCCGTGAGCCTGTAGCTTAGATAGTTTTACACCCTTTTAGATAGACAACAAGCGTGGATCCCGTCGAGTACGATAGACGTGAGGGGTGCTAATACCTTCCCCTTGCGTAACCGACTCCCGAACCCGAGATTTGGTTGTGATGACCTGTCTTATTCCCTTTTCGTAGGTTTTCTCTAATCGTTTCCTTTCCCTCTCTTTGGGATAAATAAAAAACGGTGGCGACTCTTCTGTCATTGTCGGTCCCTCTTTGCAGCGATGCGACACATGGCTTCCAAGATTTCTAAAGATCTAAAAGCATTTGTGAAAGAAACTAGATATATCATTTCAAGAGTGTCCCACATTTCTATGGCAGAATTAAAATTAAAAACATAAAGAAATTGAGTTTTATTTAGAGATATAAATAAAAAGTTTTAGATTTGAAATCAATTTTGAACTTTCTCTTATCTTCCACAATTCAAACCTATTACCATTAAATGGTAGAGATGTGTTTAGGAAAGCCCTCTTGTTAAAATAGCTGTTGGAAGTCATCTTCCTTCTAAGATAATTAGTCTTTAAACATGAGTTAGACTCTGATTCCACTTGTTGGACGTGTGACTCCATACACAATAGGGGACGAATTGTAGAGATTTGACAAATGTTGATTTAAAACAAAATCATTTGATAAATTAGAGTTTGAAAACATTTTATAACAAAGTTTAGTAAGTATGCAGTGGAAATTTAAATTAAAGAAAATTACTGAAAATAAAAGAGATCAGGGAAGAGAAGTAACACTAGAGAAATTTACAAGTTCAACCAAGAAGACCTAATCATTCCCCAATAAATAATCTTGAGAGTATCCACTAATCTTGAGTAGGGATGGAAAAAAAATCCGTACCCGCGGATATCCGTAGATAAAATCTACCACGGATATGGGACGGTAGCTTAATGGATATTCACGGATAAAATAAATGGATATTTAAATATCTGTTTGTTAATGGATATAGATATGAGTTTAATAATATCCGTACCCGCGAATATTCATATTTGTTAATAAATTATAAACATCATTTAAATATCATTAGCTTATTATACCTTATCTTTTCATCTTCTAAAAAAATAGGTTTCTTATATTTCTTTCTTTTTAAAAAATTTCTTTGAAGAAAACCTTTCACATTTCATTCAAATTCTATTAGTCATTCCATATTTAAACTCTTCAATACTTCATACTTCACTTCAGCAATTTCGCAGTCCAACCAACTAGTGTTGTCATCCCTCTGTCGAACTAGTGTTTCCCTGCCTACTCCTCTGTCGTTTCCTCTTCCATCATAACTCACAATCACAATATCATTTATTTGTTTGGTTAAAATAAAATGTATAGATATTATGTTTGGATTTATTTATGTTTTGGTGAATAAGAAGAAAATTAATGTAATGAAATTTTATTGTTAAATTAAGAGCGAATTGTATGGATGTTATATGATAATAACTTTTTGTGTCATTAAAAGAAGTTAACAATATTTTTTTATAAAAAAAAATATTACCACGGATACTGTAAAACCGTAGATTACTCGCTTAATGGATACCCACATGGATATGGGCAGATATGGATATCATATTTATCCAACGGGGCGAATATGAATATCATGGTATCCGTCCTTATGGATATTCATTTGCATCCCTAGTATTGAGAGCTTTTAGACGGTTATGTGCACGAATCCCCCTTATACAAGGAAATGAAGTATTCGAATAGCTTATAACCAAACAATGAACAAAGCTTGAAGTGGTTATTCTCCAAACAAAACAAAGATTTTGCACAAGTTGATCCTAAACCAAGACAGAGTTTTTAGTTGGTTATCATCTGAACAAAAATGGGGTTTTATGTAGGTTGACCACGAACCAAACCAAGATTTTTACTGGGCAGATCTCAACCCTACTAAACAGGGTGAACTTAGAAACTAACTGAGATTTTATGTGGGTTGATCTCAAACAGAGGGAGCTTTTAACTGCGTTAAACTCAAGATCTGTTATGGAGATTTTCATTGGCTAATCTTCATGAACCAAAAGAGAGCCTTTTCTTCAATAGGGTAGCTCATAAACCAGACCAAGACTTTCTAAGACAACCCCTTATACAAACAAGAGATTTTAATTGGTTTACCACGTAACAAAAACAACAACTTCCTATGGAATAATTATTTACTCAAGAGAAATTTCACTCTTGGTAAATTTATAATTTTTGCTTCACCCAAACCAATATTCCACATTAGACTTAAGAACACTCTTAAACTACTATGGCTAAAATATGTGAGAAAACAAGAAAGATTTAGATAGGTAATGAGAAAAATGAAAAGGGAGAGTTTTCAAGTTTTCTAGATGCTTAAAACTAACAAGAAAACTATTTATTTATAGGTCAAAGTGTGGTGTGAATTTGGCACCACAAATGAATTAGGAACCTCAAATAATCTATCTTTGTGGCCCAAAATGAAAGGTTTTGATATAGATTTGTTACTAATCATTAAGAGTCTGTTACAATTAGTTATAGCCTCAATTAGTCATCATCTAACCGATTAGGCCAAATATCTAATCAATTAGACAATTTAGAAAAAGTCTCCTAATCAATTGAAAAACTCCCATAACCAACTAGTTAAACCTTAAAAATATTTTTTTCGTGATATAATTTAAAACATAAGAAGCTTCTCAAGAGTTTTTATTGAGTGTGTGTATTGCAGTGAGAATCGGATATCAAGCTATTAATAACTTGAATCACAAAAAATTTAAATCCATCACCGAGCTTTGATTTATCCAAAGGAAAGGGTAAAGATCGAAAAAAACCCTAAGTGCGCTATGCAACAATACAACTAAGAGATCTAAGGTTCGAGGGTTGGTTATACCTAGGGAATGTGTTAGCATCCTAAGTATCTGTAGTACTCTATATGAACCTCTTGTCAGTATTTGTGTTATGCTAAAGTTTACTTGCTAAGGAAAAGGTGCTAAGGTAAAGACCTAGGGTATATACAAAGTATGCTCGCCAAGACATCGCATCTCGTGCCTACATATCCTAACTAGGAAGGAATCATAGCATTTGTAGTTCACCTAACTAGGGTTGAGGAACTCTTGATAACGATCAAGGTTCCAAGGGCAGTAAGTGTTCATAACCATGACACTTACATAGAGTTTACGAACTCTACTAAGTTTAAGTTGAAAAACTAACTAAGGAAAGTATGTGTTCATCACCAAGACACTAACATGGAGTGTGGCGACTCCAATCCTAGGGCTAGGATAAAGGGTAAGGTAAACTAGTCTCAATCACGCGACAGTCAGAGATAAGGGAGCTAGATGTTAGTTGTTAGTGGTTAGAGGGCTCGACAAGATATCACATCTTGTGCCTACGTATCCTGACTAGGAATGAAGAATCATAGCCTCCGTAGTTTGCCTAACTAGGGATGAGGAACTGTTGATAACAATCATGGTTCCAAGGGGAAGAGTAAGTGTTCATAACCATTACACTTACACGGAGTACGGCGAGTCCAAACCTAAGGCTAGAATAAAATAGGGAAAGTAAAAGTTCATCACCATAACACTTACATGGAGTGTCGCGACTTCAATCCTAAGGCTAGGATAAAGGGAAAGTTAAACTAAGCTAAGATATCCCTAACATGACTTATAAATCAACAGGAAGAGCCCTTTCCTTTGGAATTAGATTAAGAGCCTAAATCTATCCTACCCCGAGCTTAATCGAAAATTAAGTCGAGCTAGGAGATTTTAAGGGAACATGAGAAAGTAAAGTTAGAAAACAAACAAACACTAAGCATCTCTATCATTAATCAAGATTACATATAAGGCAGTGTTCAAGCACAAATGTGAAGTACAAAGCCGGTCAGACATCAAGATCAACGTCAAGAATTAAACACAACCAAGAATTCAAGAATTAATCAAGACATCAAGAATTAATCACAAATCTATGTCAACAACTAACCACAGAAAACAAGTCGTGGAATTAATTCAGCAGTTCATAAAAATTATTCAAGAAAAGCATGGAAAGAGTGAACCATAATCAATTATTAATCAAAGCAAATATGAAAAATATTAAACAAAATTACGAAGAATTACTAAAACAAATCCTAAAATAGATATTAAAATAACTCATAAAAAAATCTTAAAGAAATTCAAATATTGATTAACTAATTAAAATTAAAAAAACATAAATAACAAATAAAAGTTGAAATAGTAACTAACTTAAAAAAAATAAAAATAATAATGAAGATTTAAGGAAACAATAAATAGCCAAAAGGGAGGGGTGTAAAAAAGATATTAGGGTTTATTGAAGCAGAAACCATGGGCCTAAAGGTGACTTGGCCCAACCAATTTTGAAAGAAATTTTTTTTTTGAGTAATAATTAAAAAGGGAAAAAATACAAAATCCTCCACACTAGATGTTCATATTCACTGTGACCTTCTCCTTTTCACACGACTCCGCTCTCCCCTCTTCGCACGTTACGGATCCGCGCTCTCTTTGTGTGCGTCTTTTGCTTCGCGCAACTTTTACTTGTTGTAGTATGGTTGGTCTTTGAAGATTGGTTGTTATCGTGGCAGATTGAGGTGGATGTCGACAGTAAGAACGAGGTTATCGTTGTCGTGTTTAACTTGTTGTATTGATGTGTTTGAAGATGGTTATGAATGTGGTTCGTGAATCACATATGATGCCATATTTTCTTTTCTCATGGTAGAGCTCAACATTGTTGTTGTTCAGTTTTGGGAAGTGTTATGTTTTGCTTACAATTTGCAAGTGTGGTGGTTTGGTTTGAATGAGGGAGCAGTAGGTTAATGAGAGGAATGAGATTGTTACGAGATGATGGAGAAGAGAGGAATTGGAGAGTTCAAGGTGTTGATTTTATTTTTGTGTATACGAATATGGTCTTTTTGAAGTGAACACGAAAGGGTGGGTATTATCATTTCAGAGTTTTCTTCCTTTTTCTTTGTTCTGTTTTTGTGTTTTTTTTATTCTGGTTCTTCCCCCTCCTTTATAACTCGTTCGTCTTTTCTCCAAAAACCATCATCTTATTCAGTTTTTTTAATTTGTTTATTGGGTTGTGAAATCCCTTTCATAGGAGATTGGTGCAGAAAGAGTGGCAGAGGGAGGTTTTTTTGGTGATGTTGTTGTTAAGCTGAACCTGTAGCAGGTTTTTTCATTGATATAGTGTCTTGGTCAAGTTGATGCAGAGGTTTGTGTTTGCAGCAGATGGTTTGTTTTATCTTGAAGTATTTGTCTTGTGGCAGTAAAGTTGGTATGATTTTGGATGGTCAAAGTGTGGCTGGCAGTTTTGGAGTATTGTTGGGTTGTAGCAGAGGAATTTCTTTTTCTTTTTCCCTCTTCCCCCTGTTCCGCGTCTTCCTCTTCCATTTTTCTGCTTGAAAGTTTTGTTTAAAGTTATGGCTATGGAAAATATTGAGAACTCTCCCTCTCTTTTTTTGTCTCTGTAGGGCAATCATTTTGGATTGTCTAGTTATGGCGTGGAGGTAATGGCAGGATGTAAAGTTACTGGCAGAGTTTCCTTTTGGAATGTAGTGTAGAACTTGGCAGTGTTTAGAGCATAGGGAGTTTGAAGTGTATGGGTAGCATTGTCCTTGTTGTCATTTTTTGTAACAATGATTTTGTTGTTTTCTAATTTTTTTTGTAATTTGAGCTTAAATGGATAATGGATTTTTGTATGAATGGACTTATGTGATATTGTAAAATGGGTAATGAATTTTGTATTGTGAATTTGGAAAAGAATTATGAATTTGAATGGAATTGGGAAATTGAAAAACATTCATGGTTAAAATAAAGAATAATTGATATGAAAAATGGAAATGGATTAAAATGAAAGGATAATTATGGATATTGAATGGAATTTTGAGATGGATATGGACAAATGGAGTTGGAAATTGAATACTTGGTTTAATTGTTTGGATTAGAAAAAAAAATGAAAAATGGACATGAAGAAAGAAATGGATAATGAATTGGTTTTAACTTGGTTGAATCGCCGAAAATCATTTGAAATCATTCTAAACAAGACCACTTGAATCCAATCTTAAACATCATTAAAAACTCCTTAAAAACCTGTCTGGAAATGAACTATAACTCTGATTCAAATTTTGAGAGATGCCTACAAATGAATCACTTGAATCCATCTTGAACATGCAACACTCTTGATTTGCACCTACAGAGTATCCTTGAGATCAAATTCAAAATCCTGAATTCTTCCTCATACCAAAAATACAGTAAGACTCCGAGTCAATTCTAAAGGGAATGACTCAACATCCTGACTCCATATTGAAACAAATATTAATGAGAACATGACTTGAATAATCATGCCTTGAAATGTTGACCAGAAGTCCTAACTTTGATGGCTCTGCCACTTGATCTCATCAAATTGACTTTGATTGGGCGTAAAACCCTAATCCTAATCATTTGACAACTAACAGACATAAAATTCTTGAAGTTGATACTTTCTTGCCCTCCAAACAATCCACAACATAAATGATTTTAATTGAAACCGCCATTTCACCAAAACCATACTTTTCTAATCTTCAAACATAAATTACTGATTCCTAACAAAATCCAATCTTTGAGAATGCAAGAATCTCCGCTTTCCTGACCAAGATCAACTTAAACCCGGTTGAACTGACACGACAATGCACACACACTTAGTCTGTTAGTCTTAGATGAAACTCAATTGAACGATATTTACCTGACTTAAATACAAAGGATGAGAAACCCTAATAACTGAAATCCTTGTGTCTATTCAGAGAAGCTTACAGCATGCCTTGATAAACCTATGAGAAGAACTGTTCATGAGGATTGAAAACCCAACATCTATGCCTCAAACTTGAATACAGTAACCGAAAGAAACAACCTTTGAACACTGGAAATCTAACTTAATAGAAACCTCTTGTCCAAAACCCTAATCTGACCACCTTTGAAGCTTCTGAAGTCAAACCATGATTCACAAGTGAAACAAAACAAATAAAAGCTAATAAATTGGGTTAGATGTGCAATATGGTTGACCTAGAATGATGCGTGGAGGATCGAAGAATCTAAGGGTAAAATTTGGGGTATGACAGTTGCCCCTATTTAAATATCTTTACCGGATGACATAGGTGATGAAAATCCTCATGAAATCATGGTGAAAGGTATTTAAATACAAATAACCAAAAAAATTTCCCTTAGATGCAATGACATGCTATGCTATGGACAATAAAACAATCAAAATGCAATGTTGACATGCAATGAATTATAGCATGATGAAAATTATGGGATGCTAAAAATGTAAAATGCACACAATAACGAAAACAAACAGGGATAGAGACGACAAAATGAGTAAACACTCACTAGGGAAAGACAACAATATTGGGGGAGCAGAAACAGACTGTGGAAATCTAAAGTGATTTATCAACTGGTTCAAACGTGACCGGAAGACACTTTAAAAGGAAGGGATTCTCACTGGAGGCAGAACCAAGAGATGGCCTCCACTAGGGAATATCCAGAGTAATGGATCAACAAGTTTAAGCATAATTGGGTGACACTTTAGAAGGAATGGATCCTCACTGGAGGTAGAACCAAGAGATGGTCTCCACTGAGGAATATCCAGAGTAGTTGATCAACAAGTTCAAGCATGGCTGGCTGACACTCCAGGACAAAAATAAAGCAACCTCATTGGAAGTAAAACCAAAAGATGGGCTCCAATGAAGTTATCTAGAGTGATTGATCATCAAGTCCAAGCATGACCGAATGACATTCTAGAACGAAAAAAGATCCTCAATGAAGGTTGAACTGGAAAGACAGTCTCCATTGGGGAAAGAAAAGCTTCAAAAATGAATGGTATCATCAAAGAGTTGACGGAAAGATACATAAACTTGAGAATCTTCATTAAAGGGTTAATGGAACAAAACAACAAAAATATGTCCTAAGGTAAACAATCTGAGCTCGGAATATATCGCCAAAGAATTGACAGCAAGAAACCAAAACATATCCGAAGTTACACAACCTGAGCTCGAAATACATCGTCAAAAAGGGTTGACAACAAGAAACCAAAACATATCCGAAGGTACACAACCTGAGCTCGGAATACATCATGAAAAAGGGTTGACGCCAAGAAACCAAAACATATATGAAGGTACACAACCTGAGCTCGGAATACATTGTCAATGGATTGATAGAAAGAATAACCCGATCAAACGAACACATTGTCAACTGATTGACAGAAAGAATAACCTAATCAAAGGAACACATCATCAACGGATTGACAGAAATAACATATCTGAAGGTACACAACTTGATCTCGAAATACATCGTCAAAGGATTGACAACAAGAAACAAAAACAAATCCGAAGGTACACAACCTGAGCTCGAAATACATCATCAAAGGATTGACAGCAAGAAACTGAAACATATCCGAAGGTACACAACCTGAGCTCATAACACATCGTCAAAGGATTGACAGAAAGAATAACCTGATCAAAGGAACACGTTGTCAATGGATTGACAGAAAGAACACTTAATCAAAGGAACACATCATCAACGAATTAACAAAAAGAATAACCTGATCTCGGACTACATCATCAAAAAGGGTTAGAGGGAAAGAACACCTCAAATAGGAATCTCATCAAAAGGGTTTAATGGACCAAAATGCATTTGAAAGTCGTCATCAAAGGGGTTGATGACAATGACTGATCAAGGGTAACAATAATTATACCCACAAAAAGTTCAATAACACCAAGGACGGATAAGCTTCTTGGGATTGACTGCCACTTATCATCGTAAAAAGCTGAAGGAAACACCAAAGATAGATAAACTTCTCAGGAGAGACTACCACTTATCGTTGCAAAAATATCAATGATAAAACAAGCTTCTCAAGGAGATTGCCACTTGTTGTTAGGTATAAATTCCAAAGAAATGTTGTTACAATAAACACTGCTGGAGAATGGCTTTTGTCTTTAATGAGGATCTGTAAGAGATTCTTTCTGCGAGAAACAATGAAAAATAAATGCACGTCCAAAATAGGTTCGATGACCTAATCTGGTTCAAAAACAACACCTTCCAGGGACCAAAGTTCAATCTAGGAACGAGCTAAAAAGAAACGGTCAAGCATAACTCCAACCATTGAGGAATGAACTTAAATGGGGATTTATCTTATCCAAACATGGAAAAGATAATTGAACCAACCATCTTCCACGAGGATCAAACTCTGTGGGGAATTTAGGAAGGATGGGCACTTTATTCCTAAAGGTAATGATCCTATTAAAAGAAAACACAAACCTATTCACTTGGGGAATAAACGCCAAAGTGAACAAAACAGGTAAACACCAGAATGGTAGCAAAAATTCTCAAATGTTATGCATATGTATGAATGCATGTATGTCATGTTTATGCTTATGCTGACAAAACAGACAAAGGGAAATAAAACTAGAGATGAAATAAACACCTAGACAAGGATACCCAACCCACCTCACCAGATTGGGACATCACTAGGGATGAACATGCAGAACCAATAGTTCTATTTCAAGGTTTCGACCTTCTTTGGGGAAAAGTATCCCACCCGGAGACATAACGTCATGACTTCACTAAGGGATTACCATCATGAGCCTGATTTCCTTGTTGGAGGAGAAAATCCATGGGAAACTTCCAAGACCAACTGAAGTAACAACTTACTGGGGAGCTAGCAATAGATATTACGAGAACAATATAGTTATGCACTTCAATTGTATAATGATTATCACAACGAGCAACGACTCTTACAACAAATAATATTCAAATCTCCTTTGCCCCAGATTATATGGTCTGTGAGAAAAAGCCATCAAAAGGATTTTACGGGAAAATTAGCATACAAGAGGCTTCAATATCTTCAAATTCTTGGAGAGATTCACAAATCTTGACGTAACTGCCCCACTTTAACTGCATTTGCAAAACAAAGTCTTCAAACTTGTCCTTCAAACTGTGGGAATAACAAATGAGAAACTGACTTGCCCCTGTTGGTGGATCTTTAGAGTCCTTGTCTTGAAAAGAGTTGGGAAACAACTTGCCAAAAGATGACCTCAAGACGGCTTGCCCCAATATTCTGAATTTTGAAGAGTTTTGCCCCTGATTCCTCCACTCTTGGGATCGTTGATTAAAAATTCCTTCAAATTGGTTGCCCAAGGTTGAGCTTTCCTTTACCAAGTCAAATTCCCTAGTTGACTACATTTATTTGAATTCCTTTGATATCAGATTATCTTGTGAGCAGTATTGTTTATTAAAAATTGGCAATTTCAATGTAACATTTCATGCAAGCTTTTGAAAACAAAGTTTATTGATGAAACACATAAAATGATCCAATGATCAAAACAAAGTGGATCTAGTCATTTATAGAATGACAGATGAAGTGGTCATCACAAACAAAAAGCAAAGATCATTAGGAGTCAGATTATCCCACCTTGTTGTAGTATGCTTTCAAAACAACCTTACCTCAATTAGGTCTTTTAAAGGTTGTAACTTGGTTTGGTTCACGACTCATGGAACAAAGTATAAAGGCTCAAAGTTATTTTGTCCCTACCCAATCTTCATAATGAACTTCAATCCTACGTTCAGTTAAATCTAACTATACATTCAGGTTCCTGTAGGCTAGAAATTGAACTGATGATAGTTATTGATGGTTCAAAAACCTAGGGTAGTCACTACCCCCTTATAACATTTGGTTGTTTTTTTGCCGTTTAGGACTTTCAGAGTGAAGGCTTTTAAAGAATTCCTCTTTTTATTATCCCTTACTTTTTCCTAAACTATTTCTTTTGGGTTTACAGTCAGCGGGATGCCCTATTTTTTCCTAAGTCTCCTTCATAGGTTTTGACTTAGCGGGCTTTTTCTTTTTTAATTTTCCTTTTTAAGAAAGAAGGTGACTACCTAGTTTAACTGCTACGGTAAACCATCAATAGCCTTTAGACTTGGAAAACATCTTTGACACTCGCTTGCAGTGTGTGAAGCAAAACCTGTGAGCACAACCTTTATATGAAAGGTTTCTTGCATGCACATCTCGCCAAGTTAACTGAGAAATACCCACCCCAAGGTTGAGATTACGAGGTTTTTTGTGTAAAGAAAGCAAACTCCTACTTCTAAGCTTGAAGGGGTTAACAAGGGATTATCATCCTTATTTCTCCAGTGTTTGGGGATTTAAATAATGTTTTACATCATCGACAAAGTTTAATTGAAAGCATACCAACATCAGTTATGGGTACAATATTTTCATCATCCTCCCCACTCTTTGTTTAAACAACAGTTTGGTAAAGATAAGTGGATGGAAATACTTTTTTTTGTTTTTAACATGAAAGGAAAGAGAAAGAGTGAATACGAATGGAC
>OZ012740.1:423602313-423629375 GCA_963859935.3 Lathyrus sativus
TGATTGTTATTGAGTGGCTTTGCTTGCTGGTATTTGGTAGAGCTGAGCTCCCTTGCCTCTGTGGTGTGTGGACTTTATGCCTTGCTTGTTTGGTTGTTGCATTCATGCATATTTCCAGTATTTCTTTACTTTGCAGTGATTCCTGTTTGCTGTTTGGTCCTGTTGCCATGATCCCTTAGGAGCTCTAACTTCTCTGCTGTGGAGGAGTTATGATAGACATTAGGTTGGTCAACCAGGCATGATAACATTAGGTAGATTCCCCTTTTTAACCATAGTTTTAGGGTGTCTCTTTCCTTTCTCAAAACAACAGAAAAACACTTAATAAAGGATAAAACAAAAGTGAATTCATTTCTTCCGTTAAAAGATTTGAACAAACATTAAAACCTTTTTGTCCCCTGGACTGTGAAAACCCTTGGTTAAGGTGCATTTTCCCATAAAAACACTTGAACAGCTTGTGTCGTGCGTAGTCGAACTACGTTTGCTCTGATCTTCCATGCCATGTGGAAGTACGTAGGCATAGGACGCGATGTCCTGGTGAGCAACCTTTCCCCCCGTCTAGACGTAGGTAGTCGAACTACGTTGACTCTGACTTTCCCATTGCACGAGGGAGTACGTAGGCCCAGAACAGCGTATGTTTTGTCAAGTCCTGTCCTTTTCTTTTCTTTTCAGACTGACCACTAGAGTAGATAGATAAACACACCCTTTTCCTTATAAACACCAAGCGTGGATCCCGTCGAGTACGACGGACGTGAGGGGTGCTAATACCTTCCCCTTGCGTAACCGACTCCCGAATCCAGGTTTTGGTTGCGATGACCATACCTTTCCCGTTTTTGCGAGGTTTACTTCGAGCGTTTCCTTTCCCTCCGTTGGGATAAATAACGCACGGTGGCGACTCTTCTGTCATGCCGGCGCCGATTTTCGCAGTAGCGACAATTTGGTGTAGATATAATAATATAATGGATAATAGTAATATAATAGTATTAATCTTATTATTTTATTATTATTATTATTATTATTAGCATTATTATGATTATTGGAGAGATAATAATATTATTATTATTATTGTTGTTGTTATTAGTAGTATTATTATTAATATTAGTATTATTATATTATTTTATTATTATTATTATTAGTGGGGATTAAGGGGATTTCTTAACCCCGTAGGAACATGTCGATGTATGAAGTTTTATATTGGCATGTTGATAATTGTTGATTGATGTTGATATTTAGCATTTGATAATGATGAATCGATATATGATGTTGTTGGATTGTTGATGAATTGTTGTTTTTGGTGAGTTTAGTGCATAGGTCGTGTTTACGGTTTTAGGAAAGTTCTGTGTGACCTTTTGATGTATCGATAGAATTTTTAAGTGTTGATTTTGAAATATGGATTAGGAAACGATTGATTTGAATTACGTGCACTATTGGTACTGATAATAGGATGTGAGTTGGAAGTAGAAAGTTAGACTGATTTGGCCTAGATGGCACTGCAGAACTGTGAGGATTTTGGTGTATCGCAGCATTCGCTAGGCTTCGCCTGGCGAGTGTTGGCGAAGCTTCGCCTGGAGAATGGAGGCGAGTGTTTTCCTGGCGAGTGTTCGCCTGGCGAGTGTTAGCGAGTGGTAGGAACTTCGCCTGGCGAGTGTGGCCAGCGAAGGTTCGCCTGGCGAATGATTCCTTCGCCTAACGAATGTCCCAAGAACGTAGCAGCAGAATGTGGTTTTGGTGTTGTTTTGCCTTGAGCCTTAGTCTCGTAGGATCCCATTTGATCATGATAAGTTGTAGGGATGGTGAGTGGTGAACGTAGGGTGTACGAGTGGGGGTAGGAAGTGAATTCCTTAATGTTTATGTGATGTACGATTAATTGGTGTATGACACACAATCATATATATATATATATATATATATATATATATATATATATATGATATATATATATATATATATATATATATATATATATATATATATATATATATATATATATATATATATATTATATATATATATATATATATATATATATATATATATATATATATATATAATATATATATATATATATATATATATATATATATATATATATATATATATATATATATATATATATATATATATATATATATATATATATATATATATATATATATATATATATATATATATATATATATATATATATGATGTATGATGGTGTGATATGTGAATCGTATGCACAATGTATGTTTGTGTTTATTGGTATGCATTTGTTGTCATGCATATTATGGTGTAGTGGTGGTGGAATGAGTCATTGCTCGGGGAGTGTAAGTGATTCATCGTATTCCTTTGAGTGGGGAATGGTTAGGGTGGATCATGGTGTAGACGATTTGTCCGGGTTCCATAAAATGAACCAATGAGTCGGTACCACATGCATGGTGTTGTGTTGCATATTTGCATTATGGTGTATATGTTGATTTGGATTATATGTCGTGATTGTTGAATGTTGGGTGATTAGTTATATGCTTTGTAGTTACTGCCTTATTTCATGTATGTAATTACCAATATATATTCTGATCATGTTTTCTCACCCCTCTGTTGTTGTTGTGGTCTGTGCTTCTTCGAAGTACAGTTAATCCAGGTACTTAGCTAGCTTGGATTATGGTGTGCCAGTCGAGTCTAGGATGCTCTGATACGTAGCACGGGACTTGGGTGTTTTGTTATTGTCTGTTGGACTTGTATTTTATTTTCTTGTGAACGTATCAGAATTTTGTTGGATTTTACTATTTTGTTATTTTCCGCTGTATTTTGGAGAAAACCTTTTTATAAGGAAATGTTGGTTTTGCTATGTGATATCCCACTTGGGAAGAAATACTCTGATGTTTATTTATAATGTTTATTATTTTAATTGTTTTGGAAAGTGGGGTGTTACACTCGCTGCCATTCGCCAGGCGAATGCCATCGAAGGTGCGAAAATGCAGATAAACAACACTTCTGCAATTGTGTTAGATGCAAACCAAAGGTGTTCTATTCCCCATTATCATTAACAGAAGCAATTCAAACATTCATTCACTAATTTTCAGAGAAAAACAGAGAGGGGTTTCTTAACCTAACACAATTTCAGAAGCACACTCAAGGATCCCACAACATAATTGTACTGACATAAAAGCACAGAAGTAGAAGAAACAAAACAATAACAATGCACAAACTGAAAGAAGAATAAACAAGAGAACATACCTTAGGATTGAAATTGAGGAATTCGCAGCAAGCAAAACAAGAGAGAAAATTGGGAGGGAATGTGAGAGTGAGGCAATGAAACGAGGCAAAGGGAGGTTAGGGTTTTCAGAATTGAAAATGTAACGGTTAATGGGCCCAGGTGGCCCATCTCAAAGGCCTCTTTTTTTTTAACTGATGTCGCACACTCGCCAGGCGAAAGCTAGCGACGCTTCGCTGAGGCTCGCCAGGCGAATTCTCGCTGCCATTCGCCAGGCGATTGTTAGCGAACATGACAGTATATTTAGGATTTGTTGCATTGCTCCACTCTACAAATCCACAACCAAACTTTCTTAAAAATGCATAAAATGAACAAAAACATGTAAATACTTACAATGTTGAGGTGCCTCTCAACAAGCGCTTGTTTAACATCGGATAAGCTCGACGGTCCATGATGCTCACTTCAGAACATCTAGACGGAAACTACAGCTTTTTCGGTCCACAAGACAGCCAAGGTATACCTTCAACCGCTGACCATTCACTGTCCAGCTGTCCTTTTTCTCCAAATCCTCAATGACAACTGCCCCGAAATTTTTTACCTCTTTAACGCGGAATGGTCCAGACCACTTTGACTTTAATTTGCCCGGAAACAATCTTAACCTGGAATTGAATAATAGAACAAGCTGCCCCGGCACAAATTCCTTCTTACGGATCTTCTTATCATGGTATTCCTTCACTTTCTCCTTGTACAACCAACTTGAGTGGTATGCGGCATTGCGCATCTCTTCCAACTCAAGAAGTTGCACCTTCCTCTTATCACCGGCCAACTCTTGATCAAAATTTAAAATTTTAAGGCCCATAAGGCCTTGTGCTCCATTTCAACCGGTAAATGGCAAGTTTTACCAAAAATCAATTGGAATGGAGTTAGCCCAATTGAAGCTTTATAGGCCGTGCGATACGCCCATAGAGCTTCATCCAACTTTTGCAACCAATCCTTCCTTGAGTTCGACACGGTTTTTTCCAAAATTCTTTTAATCTCTCTATTCGAGACCTCAACCTGACCATTTTCCTGCGGGTGATATGGAGTTGTCACTTTATACGTTACACCGTAATGTTGCGGAACTTTTTCTAACGCTGCATTGCAAAAATTTAACCCTCCGTCACTTATCAACACCCGAGGGGTTCCAAAACAGGAAAAAATATTTCTTTTTAAAAAGCTTATGACCGTTTTAGAATCCGCTCTTGGTGAGGTAATCGCCTCAACCCACTTAGACACATAGTCAACTGCCACCAACAAGTATTCGTTTCTGAAAGAAGGTGGGAATGGTCCGACAAAGTCGATACCCCAACAATCAAACAATTCTACCTCTTGGATATTTTGAAGAGGCATTTCATCTCTCTTTCCTATCCCACCACTCCTTTGACAACTGTCATAGTTTTGCGCATGGGCATTTGCGTCTTTAAAAATAGAAGCCTAATAAAATCCCGATTGAAGGACTTTATTTTCCGCTCTAGCCCCATTAAAATGACCGCCATAAGGCGAGTTGTGACAGTGCCATAAAATACTTTGGGCCTCATCACCCGTAACACACCTTCTTAATAAATTATCACCTCCCAACTTAAATAGATAAGGGTCATCCCACACATAGTACTTGGCATCCGAGAGGAATTTCCTCTTTTGATTAGGAGTTAGGTCGAGCGGCACAAAACCACTCGCCTTGTGGTTTGCAAAATCCGCAAACCACGGCCTCACTTGAACTTTGAAGAGTTTTTCATCAGGAAATTCTTCTCGGATATCCTTTTCTAAGGTAGTCACCTCATCATTGACAAGGCGAGACAAATGATCTGCCACCACATTTTCCGACCCTTTTTTGTCTTTAATTTCTACATCAAATTCTTGCAACAAAAGGATCCACCGGATAAGCCTTTGCTTTGAATCCGGTTTGGTTAGGGGAAATACCTGGTCTTTGGCAAGCAAATTACTCAAAGGTCTAGCCACCTTTGAGAAGTCTTTGATGAATCTCCGGTAGAAACCGACATGCCCAAGAAAGCTTCGTATTCCCTTTAAGTTAGCCGGAGGAGGCAACTTCTCTATCACATCTACTTTAGCATGATCCACTTCGAGTCCTTTTGACGAGAATTTGTGGCCGAGAACAATCCCCTTCGTTACCATAAAGTGGCACTTCTCCCAATTTAGCACCAAATTAGTTCTCACACATCGTTCAAGCACAGTTTTCAAATTCTCCAAACATAAACCAAAGGATCCCCGAAACACCGAAAAGTCATCCATAAAAACCTCCATTGTCTTCTCTATAAGATCGGCAAAAATGGCTTGCATGCATCTTTGGAAAGTTGTCGGCGCATTACACAACCCAAAGAGAATTTTGCGGTAAGCGAAGATTCCAAAAGGACACTGTAATACCCAAATTTTTACCCCTAAGATCCCATATTTCATTTGCATCATTACATACACAAACAAGACCATACTTTTTGATTTTCTTAGGTTCCTTGTTGTTTCATACTTGCTTTATGTTTGTTTCTGTTTACTAACCTCTAACCAAAAATACCAAAAATATTTTTCAATTTGCTTGTTTCTTCTTCTTCTCTGTGTGTTTAGGGTTTTGCAAGGAGATTGATGGCAAAGACATTCATTCCAGTCTAGTCAGATGGAAGTTTGACCTTATCTTAGTCAAACTATCAAGAGTTTGCTTCAATTATAATTTACCCGTGGTAGTGGGCTATTTTCTCAAGAAATGTGAATGTTCAAGGCCATGTTGTCTCGTGCTAGAATTCATCCGGCTATCAAGAAGTGATTTATGAGATTCAGAAAATTATGAAAAGTTCAAGTGGATTCAAATGACAGATTCTTTAGTTGTAAGCTATTCAGTGGTCCAAGATTTGATCATTCATTTTATAAAATATTGGTGAAGAAATCTCAAGTGTGGATTTTGGGTCAGATTTAATCAAGTCAATGGGTGGTCATAAGTTGAAATTCAAAAGTGATTAGTGAGCCAATCTCTTTGTTCTATTATGCGACATATGATGCAGTGGCATGGTATTATCTATTACAGGAAACAATTGTTGCTTTAATGATTCAAGTTTGGTTGTTAGCTTGAACAAGATCTCATCCATAAGGATAATTCACTAACTTTTAAAGCTACTGAGATAGAAGGTAGTGTGTCATCTTTAAAAAGGGCAATTGTTGTGGTCTTTCATTGTCTTCAAGATAATTATCATGCTGATATAACAAGGATGACCAAACAAAATCCAAAACATTGTCAAACTTATGATCATCCAAACTTGCCTTGCATAATCAGCCGGCTGGATTGTAGACAGAGTTTCGTGAAAATGCTCGCTGATAAACAGCGCCGTGAGACAAAAGGGATTGAAGCTATTCTCTAGTTATTTACATTGTCTTTAATGCGTCTTTATATTTCTGTTGGTCAGACCATCTCTGTTGCCTTCAAGAACTCTTCCCCACACTCGTGGGCTTCGACAAATTCTTCAAGACATATATATTACTTGTGTAAAGTTTGATCCACGGAAAACAAACCCTCAAATTAAGCAAATTTATGATCAATGCCAAGGTAAAGTGCCGGAGGATGAGATGCTGAAGGATAAAATACTTCCAATGTTTCCTCCAATTTTCCACAAATGGTTCTTGACAACATTTTCTGAGCCTGCTGCATGGTTCAGGGCACGTGTTGCTTATGCTTACACGACTGTTGTTTGGTCCATGGTTGGGCATATTGTCGGACTGGGTGATCGGCACGGTGAAAACATTCTTTTTGATTCTACCACCGGTGATTGTGTTCACGTTGATTTCAGTTGCTTATTTGACAAAGGTTTGCAATTGGAGAAACCCGAGCTTGTACCTTTCAGGCTAACGCAGAACATGATTGATGGCTTAGGCATCACAGGATATGAGGGTATCTTCTTGAGGGTTTGCGAAATCACACTTTCTGTATTGAGGACACACAGGGAGACTCTCATGAGCGTGCTTGAAACTTTTATCCACGATCCTCTCGTGGAATGGACAAAAAAATCAAAGGTCCAGCGGCATAGAAGTTCAGAATCCACATGCACAGTGAGCCATTAGTAATATTGAGGCAAGATTAGAAGGAGTGGTTGTTGGTGTTGGAGCTGCACCTTCATTGCCTCTAGCTGTAGAAGGTCAAGCCCGTAGGCTAATGATAGAAGCAGCAACTTCTTCGACGAGAAAGGCCAAAAGGAATAACCGAAACCTAAAATCTCAGGATCATGAGCTCGACCGCCTCGAATCACTTCCATGGAACTCTTCTCTCCCTCAACACGATGAACAAGACGACAACACTTTTTCACTCTTCACTGGCTCCAATGAACTCGAAGGAGGTTTTCTTTCACTTGAGGAGATTGATGAAGCTGAGTATGGTTTAAATATTCCTGATCCTGAAAATCCTGATAGGAAACACAATTCTAAGCAGAACAAGAAGTTGAATAAGTAGAAGCAGGACAGTGCTTGTAGTGATAGAGAAATTTTGAATGACGAGAGCATCAAGTCTAAAGCGAAGAAATAGAAAAATAAGAAAAGCAAGGATGCAAAAGAAAACCAGAAAGTTCAGCCTTTAAATACTGATGCTGATGTGAAGGATGGTGTTGAAGAAGAGACCATTGATGAAACTGAATATTATGCATGGAACGAGTTGAGGCTTCATCCTCTTTAATTATGAAAGCAATACACAAGTTGGGATTCAAGGAACCAACACCGATACAAAAGGCTTGTATTCCGGCTGCTGCTCATCAAGGGAAGGATGTTATTGGGGCTGCAGAGACAGGATCTGGTAAAACACTTGCATTTGGTTTGCCCATTTTGCAACGTCTTTTGGAGGAGCGTGAGAAGGCATCAAATGTGATAGGTGAAAAGGGCGAAGAAGCTGAAAAATATGCTTCCACGGGCCTTTTAAGGAGTCTTATTATTGCTCCAACTAGAGAACTTGCACTTCATGTCACTAATCACCTGAAAGTTGTAGCCAAGTATATTAATGTTAGGGTGACCCCTATAGTTGGAGGTATTTTAGCAGAAAAGCAGGAAAGACTTTTCAAAAGCAAGGCCTGAGATTGTGGTTGGCACTCCTGGGAGGTTATGGGAACTTATGTCATCTGGAGAAAAGCATCTGGTTGAGTTACATTCACTGTCTTTCTTTGTGCTTGATGAGGCTGATCGAATGGTACAAAATGGTCATTTTAAGGAGTTGCAGTCAATAATTGACATGCTTCCCATGTCCAATATCTCAAGTAAGATAATTCTCAAGATGCACAAAGTTGTATTACCGTTTCTAATGTCCAAAGAAAGAAAAGGCAAACTCTTGTTTTCTCCGCAACTGACGCACTATCGGCTGATTTTCGCAAGAAGCTAAAGCGCAGTTCAATTCAGAAAAAAGCAACCATCGACAAATGCTTTGGAGTCTATTAAAACTCTTTCTGAGCAAGCGGGAATGAGACCCAATGCAGCAATTATTGATCTTACCAATCCATCAATATTAGCAGCCAAGATTAAGGAGTCATTTATTGAATGCACGGAAGATTATAAAGATGCCCATTTGTATTATATTCTCACTGTCCATGGACAAGGACGGACAATAGTTTTCTGTACGTCAATTGCAGCTTTGCGCCATATTTCTTCCATATTGCGCATTCTTGGCGTCAATGTTTGGACTCTTCATGCTCAAATGCAACAGCGAGTGCGTTTAAAGGCCATGGACCGATTTCATGAAAAGGAAAATGGCATACTTGTTGCGACAGGTGTTGCTGCAAGAGGTCTTGATATTCCCGGTGTTAAAACTGTTGTCCATTATCAGCTTCCACATTCAGCAGAGGTCTATGTTCATAGAAGTGGAAGAACAGCCAGAGCTTCTGCTGAAGGTTGTAGCATTGCTTTAATCTCCCCAAAATATACATCAAAGTTTGCTTCATTGTGCAAGTCATTTTCAAAGGATACCTTTCAGCGTTTCCCTTTGGAGAACTCATACATGCCAGAAATTCTAAAACAATTGTCTCTTGCTCATCAAATAAACAAGATAACAAGGAAAGATTCCCAGGAAAAGACGAGAACAATGAGACCACTGAGATAGGTTTTGAAGACATTGTAAGACGGTTTGCAATTCATCATGTTAATGTCAGTTTCTTCTTGCGGAAAGCACGAAGCTGTTGAAGCAGGTGATGTCGAGATTCGGTGATGATAATGTTGATACTAAACAATTAGCATCTCTGGATGAACACTCAAATTGTAATAATATGTGGTTCTGAGTATGGAGCCATCATTGGGAGGTCAAGCAACTGATGCACGATTGACACGACAATCCGAACTAAAGCAGGTCGACATGCCATCATTCCCAACTTCCTGCGTGCAGTATGACCATACTTGCTGCAAAACAAAAAAAACTAGTCATTCGGAAAGTTCAGCGAAGGAAAATGCTCCATGAAACCTATGAATAGTTTTGGCAAACATACAGAATGTTTCAAGTATTACACTGTAACTGGTGCACCATCATAAATTGCCAAAGAGAATACTTGAATTGATGAATGTCACTGGTTTGACGAGAGAAAGCGATGAGAGCCATACACGTCACCTGTAGAATATAATTCTCAGCAATCAACATGGACAATACCAGAAGAATTCAAGTTGGCTCGTAAGCAAGCACACAAAACTATTAGCCAGTGAATAGTGTCAAATGCAAGTGATACATCCAAAGCTGCTGCCGTCTCCGTCACAACGCCAACACCAGCTAATGCAGCTAATTCCAACACTTTGATATCTAACGGTTTTACATCAAGCCCATCTCCTATTACACCAATTATAGCCACTGATCAGCAACGGTTGGCTTCCAGTTTATCGGGTACCCCTGTTTCCAAGATGGTTGTACCTTCAAGTCATGTGTTGAGAAAAATAATCCACGTCAGATAATTGAAATTGAGGTGAAATCAAAAAGAAGGAATAACACGTCATGAGCTACAAATGTGAAAAGCAAAACGACATGAAAAATATCAGCAAAAAGCTCACGCGTAAACACCCAATTCAAAACGGCAGCAAATTTTCACAAACGGCAAATCATTTTTCACTCACTCTCATCTATAAATAGAACACATACCTCACTCATTTTCGGAAGCTTGAAGAGCCAATTAATCCCTGCAGAATTTTCATCATAACTCCTCAATTTTCCTTCAATTTTCACCTTCAAAAAATCACCCTCAACCACTCTTCAAGTTTCATCCGATTTAACTCTCCTTTCATTCACAACCTTTCCACATAAAATCTCACCATACTTCAACTTCTTCAACACAACAATCAGAATTTCATAGTTCAGAAGAAGAAGAGGAATACGAATTGAAGTGTTACTCGTGATTTGAAGGTAGTTTGAGCTTCGCCGATCCGTTACCTTTTGTTGTGATTCTTTGAACTGTTGGTACTGTTGTGAAGAGCTTTTGATTTCGATCTGTTCCGTGTGATTTTTGCATCCCGTCACTTTGATTTGATGGAGTTTTGAACTTGTCAGCTTCGGCGTGAATGATCCTCGTGACTCTCCGAGGAAGAAGAGGATGAAGCATTTTTGTTTCTGATGCACACTTTTTGTTTTTTTTAATGTTATTTTGGGCCTAGCCCGTTCCAAACATCATCACCATTTCTTTTTACTTTAAACCTCCCTTTTTCTTTAATTTTTCATTCAAATTTTCTTTTTTCTCTAATATTCTTTTAAAATAATTTTCTTAAAAATAGATTTGGATCTTGAATTTTTTATAAGATTTCATCAATATCAATGGACTTTGGGTGTCGATTTTATCCACCAAGAAAGGTGATTGATATTGATGATAATTTAATCGATTTAAGATTCAAATTGAGGTTTCTTTTCATATTAATTCTCTTTATTCTTCTTTTTATTTTTGATCGATAAAATCTATGGATCATAGATTGTTGATTATCAAGGTTGTTTAATCTTCATTATTTCAAATCTATGGATGAATAATCATTGAGATAATTCTCCGTACTTTGGAATAGTGATAGATTATCTATGATTAATCGATGAAAAATCTTGATTATGATGAGATCACTACCTCTTTTCTTTTTGTGTGGCATGTTTTAGGAGAGTGATTTACATATCACTTCTCTAACATGTGTTAACACTAACATTATTATTGACCGGCCTCAGATAGTCGTGGTTTCTACATAAACCCGATTACGATTGCTTAACATAGCGCTAAAGTGTCCCTTAATCGGAAAATGATCATTCGTGGCTCAAACTTATGTTTGAAAGTCCAAGTATGATTAGTTGCTTGTCTTAAGTCCAATACCTATGAAAATCATTGTTAGGAGGCTTTGATTCTATCAATCCTCTAATGAGTTTTCATTAACCTTGGTCTAAAGTGCAAGAATTAATCATCATTGATCATATGTTCTAACCACTAATTACTAATTCACTAACAATATCCTTGTTTAATTTTGTTTATATTCTCTTCTTACTCTTTATTTCTTTACTTTTATGTTTCCATATTATCATTTCATATCAAATCTTTGTTTATGTTTATGTCATTTCTCTTTTGTCCACTTGGATCATACCTTGTTCAAAACACTAATAAAGGATAAAAAATCTCTAAAAAACTTGGTGCTATTAACTTTGTGGTTATGCTCTTGGACTACTCTTAGACCTTGGACTTCATGGACCTTTGGACTTAGAATTAGGACTCTCATTCCTATGCTTGGAGTATTGTGGATCTTAGCCTTTATTTGGCTCGCTCATTAGCTTATGCTTTAAATCAGATGGAATTCTTTTTGGTTGCTATGGAGTGTGTTATAAGTCGGTTAGATTTTTCTTACCTCTAGCTCTTATTTTGGTTTCTAGGATAGTCACTTCATCTCCTTCCCTTCTTAAATTTTCAAAACTTTCTCCCTCTTTCAAACCTTCTTGGTTTCAAACTTCAAAACCACTTTCGCAATAAAGCCTTGACTTTCGTCAAGTGATTTTTAAACTTTTGTTCTTCTTAATAAAAGTCAATCAATGTTAATCATGCTTTGACTAATTTCAAAAGACATAAAAAATACAAAAACTCATCAACTCTTTTTGTGCCTTTATGCACTTTTTCCCTTTAAAACTTTTCATAAAGTTTAGACATGATTCATTTCTATAGTTGAGATGTAATTCTCCTATTCCCCATATTATTAAGACTTTGACATTTTCCACGTTGATGTTGAGTGATAATCTTGTTGATAATCCAAGCAAATCCTCCATCTTTATGTGACGCAGATGTTGTCTTAATACTCGTGGGTGAATAGTCGCAGTTTTCTCCTTAAAATGACGATTTGTCTTTACATCTAAAATCAATCAAAACCAACAAATTTTTGTCATTTGTACCACGAACTATGGGGTTTTGATCCTATATTGCACTTTGTGGGTACGTAGGCATGAGACGATAAGTCTCTCCAAACACAAAAATCTAAAAAATAATTCTCTTCTCATCTCCCCAATTTCTTTTCAAACAAACCATTTTCAAACCAAAAAACGTAAATATTTCAAAGGGCTCCTATAGAGTACTATAGACATTTTGGGTGCTAACACCTTCCCATTGCGTAACCAACCCCCTTACCCCGATCTCTGTTTCTGGTTCTTGTTTTAGAACTCTTTGGTTTTGTTCGCTCTTTTTCCTTTCCTTTATTTGGATAAAATAAAAGTGCGGTGGCGACTCTTGTTTTTTTGAGTTAAGTTAATTAATAACTTATGCTCACGATTTTTACCGCTACAGAAAAGTGGCGACTCTGCTGGGGACATTTAGGTTCCTAGTGGGTTTCGCCTACTTTGATTTATTTATTATTTTTTTGTTTGACTTGTTTGTTATTGATTGTTCTGTTTTGGTGCCTGGTAATCTGTGTGGTGAGATAAGTCTTATACCCGGACTTGAGTGCACTTATGATAGGAGGGTGGTATAGTCTTGTTGGCTTACGTGGAGTAGTACTTACTAAGCTGACTTGAGATCCCCTGCTCGGTGGAGGCCCCTTTGGAATTATTGATGTCTTACGAGTAGTCGTAATTGATATTACTTTTTCCGACTGGGAGCCTGAGAAGCTGAGGACCTTAGAACCCTTTAACCCATCTTGGCCTTATTAGGACGTGGTGCGGTGGCTGTTCAGGTGTAGACTTGAATTAGTCGTTACGCGATACCACACTCAGATGAGTTTCTCTTGAGAATATTGTTGGCCGACGAGTAGTCGTTTAAGCCGATAATATCCAAAAGATGGAATTATGATTCTGGGAACTTTTTAGAACCTTGTTCTACAGGTGATGATATAACCATAGTACATACCATTGTGGGTTGGTTGGTTCTTACCGTTGGCTCCATGCTCGTGCCGAACCTTTGAACCTGTGTGCTTTGTATGTCTTGTTTGTGGGTGTTGCATCTTGCACTCATGCATTCATGAGCATTGTGTTTCAGTTGGTTTTTAAGGATCTCAGAGATTTTCCTTTGCAAACATCGCAGATATTGTTGATTATGGACATTGGAAGGAGAAACACTCAGAAGTACAGTTTTCGGGCTCCTGATCTTACAGAGTTGAGAAAGCTAGTGTCCTTGGTAGATGATCGTTCAGGCTTCTTATCTCATTATGGGAGACTTTTATTTGTTCTTTCTACCAACATTGAAGACGAAATTCTGAATACCCTTATGCAGTTCTATGATCCTATTTGCCGATGCTTTACTTTTCCCGATTATCAACTCATGCCGACCTTGGAAGAATATGCTTATTTGTTGGGTGTACCGGTTTCTGATAAAGTTCCGTATACTGGTTTGGAGGAAGCTCTTAAGCCTCAAGATATTGCTGTAGCTACCCATTTGACGAAATCGGATATTGATGCAAATCTAAAGACTAAGGGAGGCCTCAAGGGTTTGACTTCTAAGTTCTTGATTGAGAAGGCCACTTTATTTGCTGACATTGGTCGCACTTTGGCGTTTGAGGCTATATTTGCTTTACTCATCTATGGACTAGTCTTGTTTCCTAATATTGATAATTTTGTGGACGTTAATGCTATTAGGATTTTCTTGATTGGGAACCCTGTTCTGAATTTGCTTGGTGACACTTATTTCTCCATCCATAGTAGGACTTCTAAGGGAAATGGTACCATTGTTTGCTGTCTACCTCTGCTATATAATTGGTTCGTTTCACACTTACCCCAGACATCTGCTTTTAGGAAAAACAAGGATTGCTTAAGGTGGTCTCAAAGGATTATGTCTCTTACGCATGTTGATATCATTTGGTCTTCTTCGGTTTATGATAATGTCCAGATTATTGATAGTTGTGGAGAATTCGCCAATGTTCCTCTTCTTGGAATACAAGGTGGAATTAACTAAAACCCGAGTCTAGCTCACCGTCAGCTGGGTTATATGCTGAAGGATAGGCCTAAAAATATTTTATTAGAGGGTTTATTCTTTCAAGGAGGGGATGATTCTCTTGGTTTGAGAAGAAAAATGGCTCATGCCTGGACTAAGATTCACAGGTTGGATAGAGGGGAGCTTGGAAGACAAGTTTGCATTGCCTTGGAACCTTACACGCTTTGTGTGAAGAAGAGGGCTATGGAGCTTAAGATGCCTTATCCTATTGAGAAACCTCTGACTACAGTGATCTCTACGCCACTCCCTGTTTCTTCTGATGATGTGAAGACACTTCAAGATGCTTTGGCTAAGATGAAGGAAGAGAAAGAGATGTGGGAAATTAAGTTTCAAGCTTCTGACAAAGAGAAGATGGAATTGCAAAAACAGATGAAGGAGAAAGATGACTTGATAGAGTTACTTGAGCGACGCACTGTGAAGAGGCATGCAGAGGATTTATTTTCCTCTACTACTCCATCATCACATCCTCCTACTTCTGGTGCTTGGAAGGTTATTGTGGATAAGCTTGTGCTAGAGAAGATCACCATGAAGCACAACTATGAGAAAGAGATTAAGAGACTCCGAAGGAAGTATCAGCTTGGATCGTCATCAGATGTTCCTTAGGACCTAGCTTTTTCTTATTTTGATATTATTGTATCTTGTACTTCCAAGTGTAACTTTTTCCAATATTCAATGAAATGAGATGTTTATCAGTATTTCAAAAAAAGTGTTATTTTTCTTTATGATGTTTGTAATTGCTTTATATCTTAAAGATCCTTGAAAACTGGTTGAAACACCTGCATTTTGCATTTGCATTCGCATCATCGTGCATTGTGTGTTGCCTTTTCCAAATGTCTTATTTGTTTCTTTTGGCCTTCCTTCAGTCATGCTGTCGCATCACTACAACACTCGGGCTAACTCTAAGAAAAAGATGGATCAGTTGCAACAAGAGAACCGCGAGCTCCGTGAAGAGGTATCAACTCTGAAAGATGGTTTGGAGAGACTCACTGTTGCAATGGAAGCTATGGTGGTTGCTCAGAATCAGCCACCACCACCTCCTCTTTCTCCTGTGCAGATGACTGTGATTTCTGAGATCGGATCAACGCCCATTTCTGTGGCCCCGATTAATACTTCTCAATATCAAATGCCTGTTGGTTTCCCTTGGGGCATGCCTACCAATCATGTACTAGAGGGATATCGACCTCCTGTTCCTGAAGGTTCTAGAATCCCTGATGTCATGGCTATACCACCTCCTGTGGTTAATGTTGTTCCTAATGCTGAAATTCCGGTTGTTCCTACTGTCATACCTGTGCCACCGCCTGTAACTCACGCTATGCCTTATACTGAAGAACAAATTTTCCACACTGCTCCGAGCGAGAGTTTAGATGTTATGGATCGAATAGATGACTTTCAAGATCAGTTTGCTGAAATGCAGAGAGAAATCAGGGCTTTAAGGGGAAAGGAGTTATTTGGAAAGAATGCTCATGAGCTTTGCCTTGTTCCAAATGTGAAGATTCCCGCCAAGTTCAAAGTTCCGGATTTTGAGAAATACAAAGGGAACACTTGTCCGCAAAGTCATTTGATCATGTATGCTAGAAAGATGTCTACCTATACTGACAACCATCAGTTGTTGATCCACTATTTTCAAGATAGTCTTACTGGTGCTGCACTGAAGTGGTATATGGGACTCGGTAGTACACAAATCAAGACATTCAATGATCTTTGTAAAGCTTTTGTTCGTCAATATAAGTATAATCTTGATATGGCGCCAGACCGTGATCAGCTCCGCGCAATGTCTCAAAAAGAGAAAGAAACTTTTAAAGAATATGTGCAGAGATGGCGTGAAATTGCAGCTCAGATAAACCCTCCGCTTGAAGAGAAAGAAATGACCAAGATTTTTCTGAAGACTCTGGGTCCATTTTACTATGAAAGGATGGTTGCGAGCGCTCCTAGTGATTTCACGAAAATGGTTAATATGGGGATGAGATTATAGGAAGCTGCCCGTGAGGGACATCTGATAAAAGAAGGAAATTCTGGAAGTACAAAAAAGCCTGGTGTTGAGTTCCCTAAGAAAAAAAGAGGGAGAAACTAATGCTATATCTCAGGAAAGGTCTAGAAGACGCAGAGTTGTGAATAACAATGGTAGTCGCCGTCAGCAACAAGTAGCATCTGTTACACCTGTTATCAGTAACACCCCTACCGCTCAAGCTACTGCAAGTTATCAACCACGTTTCCAAGAGAAGACAACTCAACAAGGTCGTACACAGAGGAAAACACAATTTGATCCCATTCCAATGATGTATACTGAGCTATTTCTGGCTTTAATAAAGAAGAATTTGGTTCAACCTCGTGATCCGCCGGCTGTTCCAACTGAAATTCCATGGTGGTATAAGCCAGATGCTCATTGCACATTTCATCAAGGTGCCCCTGGACATGATATCGAAAATTGCTATCCTCTGAAGCATGAAGTTGCAAAGCTCGTAAAAAGCGGTATTCTGTCTTTTGAAGATACCAACCCTAATGTGCAATCAAATCTGTTTCCTAATCATGGTAATGCAACTGTCAATATGGTATATGGTTGTCCTGGTACATACTGTATTTTCGATATTCGTTGGATTCGGAGATCGCTTGTTGAAATGCATGCTACTTTGAGTGAGTTCCATGATATTGAGCATGATTATGCCGCCTGTTGTATTTGTTCTGTGAACCCTCGAGGGTGTGTGATTGTAAAAAGGGACTTGCAAAAGAAGATTGACGAGAATTTGATTCAGGTTACTGCAAACAGAAATGAAGTTGAGAACGAGGTGAATGTCATAGTCCCACGTTTCAATATTCCTGAGCGAGTTGTAATTTCTTACAATAGTCAGAAATCTGTTGTGACGCCTTTGGTTATCCGTTTGCCTGGCCCGACACCGTATGAATCCGATAAAGCCGTTCCCTACAAATACAATGCTACTATGTTGGAGGATGGAAAAGAGGTTCCCATTCCTTCTCTTCCCTCAGTTGTGACTATTGCTGATGTTGGACGTGTAACCAGAAGTGGTCAAGTATTTGTTAATGTGCCCTCAAAGACAAGTGAAGATACTGTGGGTAAGCAAATTCAGTTGAAGACTTCTGTGGAGTCTGGTCAATTAAGTGATGTAAGTCAGAAGTCAGATAATGATGAGGTATTGAAATTGATCAAGAAGAGTGAATATAATGTGGTGGATCAACTATTACATACACCGTCAAAAATATCTGTTTTATCTCTGTTAATGAGATCTGAGGCTCATCGTGAATCGTTGCAGAAAATATTGGAACAAGCTTATGTAGATCATGATGTGACTGTTAACCAGTTTGATAGCATTGTTGCCAATATCACTGTGTGTAACAATCTGAGTTTTTGTGATGAAGAGTTGACCGAGCATGGAAGAAATCATAATTTGGCTCTCCATATTTCCATGAATTGCCAGGAAGAGGCTCTATCCAATGTGCTGGTTGATACTGGGTCATCGCTGAATGTGATGCCAAAATCTACTTTGCCCAGATTATCATATCAAGGTACTCCTATGAGGTTCAGTGGGGTCATTGTGAAAGCCTTTGATGGATCGAGGAAAACTGTGATTGGAGAGGTTGATCTCCCTATCAAGATTGGTCCGTGTTTTTTCCAGACCACTTTTAAAGTCATGGATATTCGTCCTGCTTACAGTTGTCTTCTAGGACGCCCATGGATCCATGAAGCTGGAGCTGTTACTTCGACACTGCACCAAAAGTTAAAATTCATGCAGAATGGTAAACTTGTTGTTGTTGGTGGAGAACAGGCTATGTTGGTAAGCAGTTTGTCGTCTTTTTCTTATATCGATGCGGAAGAGGATATTGGAACTCCGTTTCAGGCTCTTTCTATGGTTGATAAAGCTGTTAAGAAGGATGGGGTGTCCATGTCTTCTCTAAAAGATGCACAACTTGTAGTGGAGAATGGCCAAGCTAATGGATGGGGCCGAATCATTGAAGTTGCTGAGAAAAAAGATAGAGTTGGTTTGGGTTTTACATCTGGTTCAACCCGAAAAGAGCTGAAGAGTATTCATGAAGTTTTTCGAAGTGCTAGGTTCATCCATTGCAAAGATCATTCTACAGCTGCAATTCTTGAAGATGACCAAGAGGAAGAAATGCCCAACTTTGTGACACGTGGATTGATATGCCAGAATTGGATCGCTGTTGACGCTCCTACTGTTGTTCATGTTTCAAAGTAATTTGTTTTTGTTTCTTTCAAAAATCCTTTCACTCTGCCCAAGGTGAAAGTGAATTTGTGAGGGCTTTGTTTCAACTTTTATCATCATCAATAAAATGTTTTTCTGTTTATCCATATGTTGTTTTCCTTTTTTGCTTTATTTCTGAAAAATGGTAACATAAAAAACCGAAAAAGTATAATAATGTCATTATCACTCTTATCTGCATAATATTTTCATTTTTTTGTTCATATTCTAAAATCAAACATAAATCATTATGCAGATTGATTGTTAAACCCATTGGAAACAATGACCATATGCCCTCTCCCAACTTTGAGTTCCCTGTGTTTGAAGCGGAAGAGGAGGATATTGAAGAAATTCCCGATGAGATTTCTCGATTGCTTGAGCACGAGGAAAAGGCCATTCAGCCTCATGAAGAGCCGGTGGAATTGGTTAATCTGGTTTCTGATGATAATAAGAAAGAAATCAAGATTGGGGCACTGCTTCAGTCAGATGTTAAGAAGAGGATGGTAGAGATTCTTAGAGAATATGTTGACGTGTTTGCTTGGTCCTATCAAGACATGCCTGGTCTTGATACTGGTATTGTGGAGCACCATTTGCCATTAAAGCCTGAATGTTCACCCGTGAAGCAGAAATTGAGAAGAACTCATCCTGACATGGCCGTGAAGATTAAAGAAGAGGTTCAAAAGCAGATTGATGCTGGTTTTCTTGTGACTATCGAATATCCTCAATGGGTGGCCAATATCGTGGCTGTTCCAAAGAAAGACGGAAAAGTCCGAATGTGTGTTGACTATAGAGATTTGAATAAAGCAAGTCCAAAAGATGATTTTCCACTACCACACATTGATTTGTTGGTAGATAATACTGCTAAGTTCAATATCTTTTCATTTATGGATGGATTTTCCGGTTATAATCAAATAAAGATGGCACCTGAGGATATGGAAAAAACAACATTCATTACACCCTGGGGAACATTCTGTTATAGAGTGATGCCCTTCGATTTAAAAAATGTTGGTGCAACGTACCAGAGAGCTATGACCACTCTGTTTCATGATATGATGCATAAAGAAATTGAGGTCTATGTGGATGATATGATTTGTAAGTCGAAGACTGAAGAAGATCATATTAAAATTTTATTGAAGTTGTTTCAACGTTTGAGAAAGTTTAAGCTCCGTCTGAATCCTAATAAATGCACTTTTGGTGTTCGTTCTGGAAAATTGTTAGGCTTTATTGTCAGTCAGAAAGGCATTGAAGTTGATCCTGGTAAAGTTAAAGCTATCCAGGAGATGCCTGCACCCAAAACAGAAAAACAAGTAAGAGGATTCTTGGGACGTTTGAACTATATCTCCCGATTTATATCCAATATGACCGCCACATGTGCACCGATTTTCAAACTTCTCCGCAAAGATCAGGGTTGTGTCTGGACAGAAGACTGTCAGAAAGCTTTCGAAAGAATTAAAGAGTATCTGCTTGAACCTCCTATTTTGTCTCCTCCCGTAGAAGGAAGACCTTTGATCATGTATTTGACCGTGCTAGAAGAGTCTATGGGTTGTGTTCTGGGTTAACAAGATGAATCCGGGAGAAAAGAATTTGCCATTTATTATTTGAGCAAGAAGTTCACTGATTGTGAGTCTCGATACACGATGCTTGAAAAGACGTGTTGTGCTCTAGCTTGGGCTTCCAAGCGCCTCCACCAGTATATGTTGAATTGTACAACTTGGTTGATATCTAAAATGGATCCAATCAAGTATATCTTTGAAAAGCCTGCTTTAACTGGGAGGATTGCTCGTTGGCAAATGTTGTTATCAGAATATGATATCGAGTACCGAACTCAAAAGGCGATAAAATGAAGTGTTTTGGCTGATCATTTGGCACACCAGCCAATTGATGATTATCAACCTATTCAGTTTGACTTTCCTGATGAGGATGTGATGTATCTAAAGGTTAAAGATTGTGAGGAACCATTACATGAAGAAGGACTTGAGCCTAGATCCCATTGGGGTTTGATTTTTGATGGAGCTGTTAATGAATATGGCAGAAGTATTGGTGCAATTATTGTTACTCCTCATGGTTCTCATATTCCTTTCACTGCAAGGTTGGTTTTCACTTGCACAAATAATGCGGCTGAGTATGAAGCGTGTATAATGGGCTTGGAAGAAGCTATCGATTTAAGAATCAAGATCCTTGATGTGTATGGAGATTCAACTTTAGTGATTAATCAGATTAATGGGAAGTGGGAGACACGTCAACCTGATTTGATTCCTTATCGTGATTATGCAAGAAGGTTGTCAACTTTCTTCAATAAAGTTGAGTTTCACCATATACCAAGAGCAGAGAATCGAATGGCAGATGCTTTAGCGACTTTATCCTCCATGATTATGGTAAATCATTGGAATGATGTGCCAAAGATTAGTGTGATGCGTCTTGATAGACCAGCTCATGTGTTTGCAGTTGAAGAGGTTGTTGATGATAAACCATGGTATTATGATATTAAATGCTTTCTTCAGAATCAAGAGTACCCACTTGGGGCATCCAAGAAGGATAAGAAAACTTTGAGAAGATTGGCTGGTAGTTTCTTCTTGAATGATGATGTGATGTATAAGAGAAATTATGACATGATCTTGCTCAGATGCATGGATAGACACGAAGCAGATATGTTGATGAAAGAAATTCATGAAGGATCCTTTGGCACCTATGCCAATGGACACGCGATGGCTAAGAAGATGTTAAGGGCAGGTTACTATTGGCTGACAATGGAATCTGACTGTTGTAAATATGTGAAAAAGTGCCATAAATGCCAGATTTATGCTGACAAGATTCATGTACCTCCAACTCCTCTCAATGTTATCTCTTCTCCATGGCCTTTTTCAATGTGGGGCATTTATATGATTGGAATGATTGAGCCTAAAGCGTCGAACGGACACCGTTTCATATTGGTGGCTATTGACTATTTTACCAAATGGGTTGAAGCGGCATCATATGCAAATGTGACTAAGCAAGTAGTGGTCCGGTTTATCAAGAATCAAATTATCTGTCGGTATGGTGTTCCGAGCAAGATCATCACTGATAATGGGTCGAATTTAAATAACAAGATGATGAAGGAATTATGCGATGAGTTTAAGATTGAGCATCATTATTCTTCTCCTTATAGACCCAAGATGAATGGGGTTGTTGAAGCTGCTAATAAGAACATTAAGAAGATTATTCAAAAGATGGTTGTTACATACAAGGATTGGCATGATATGCTTCCTTTCGCTCTGCATGGGTATCGTACATCCGTTCGCACTTCAACAGGGGCAACCCCTTTTTCTCTTGTTTATGGCATGGAAGCAGTGCTCCCGATAGAGGTTGAAATCCCTTCTATGAGAGTTTTGATGGAAACTAAATTGTCTGAGGCTGAATGGTGTCAAAGTAGATACGACCAGTTGAATCTGATTGAAGAGAAAAGAATGACGGCCTTGTGTCATGGCCAATTATATCAACAAAGAATGAAGAAGGCATTTGATAAGAAGGTTCGACCCCGTGTGTTCAGAGAAGGTGACCTCGTGCTAAAAAAGATCTCGACTTTTACTACTGATTCTAGGGGCAAGTGGACTCCTAATTATGAAGGCCCATATGTTGTTAAGAGAGCCTTCTCTGGCGGTGCATTAATTCTTACAACTATGGATGGAGAAGAGTTCACTCGTCCTGTGAATGCCGATGCAGTCAAGAAATACTTCGCCTAAAAAATAAAAGAACAACTCGCTAAGTTGAAAACCTGAAAGGGCAGCTTAGGCAAAAATGAGCGTCTCGGTAGATTGAAAACCCGAAAGGGCAGTCCAGGCAAAAATTAGAGACAAAACAGAAATAATCATCCCGGTAGATTCAAAACCTGAGAGGGCAATCTAGGCAAAAGTTAGGGATCATGGCAAGTAACTGCATCTGGCCAGTCTTGATCGTTTGAAGCAACATTTCCTATCAAAGGTTTTACTTCAGATATTCTTCGCTGAAGTCTCAAGCACAGTTGGAATTCAAAGTTGTTAGGGAGAATAATGGTCATTGTATTTCAGTGTATAACTTTCCATTGTACTTACCATTTTTCAAACTTTGTAATGATCCATGGAGTTACGCCATTTGCGGACTACCATTCTATCAATAGAATTTGGGCCTTTGTCCCTTTGTTTGCAATTCTTGTTTTGTTTCTGTTTATAGAATTTCATTTTATTTTTGATGATGATTTTTGAAACAAATGTGAATAATTGATTTAAATTTTGAAAATTATAAAAACATTTTTCTTTGATTTGTGAAAATAAAAGAAAGGATGTCAACAGTAACCCCAAGAATGGTAGAATCTTGAAGCGAAAAGCGTAAGTGTTCTCTTCAGCAGGGTTCTTTCTTGCCTCTCTGGTAGAATTTATTGGCAGCTCCCCAGTAGAGTTGTGTTGATGTTTCCCCATTTGAGCTATATTGTGGTCTCTTCAGTAGAGTTTGCTGATATTCCCTTAGTAGAGTTTTGTTTCTTTGGATAAACCAGACGAGTGTTGAACGGTCTTCCACAACAAAGTCTTGATTCAAATGATGGATATGTTTTATTCATTCAACCAGGTTATGATCGGACAGTTGAGAAATTTGATGACCACTCCTCCTTGATGTTTTTTCCCAGGCGGAGATTTGTCTTTGATAATTCCTAACAAAGGTTATGCATATTTGCTTTGGATTATTCCCCAAGTAGAGAACAATGTTGTTTACCTCTAAGAAGTGTTGACATAGCAGTCACCTGTCGGGTTTTCTCTCACCTTGTGATTGGGTGTTGATTTAAAATCCCCCACAGTTTGGCTTTTTGCTATGATGTTAACTTCTTATTCCCCTGATAGGGTTGGAAGATTTGTGTTGTTATGTTTTCTCCAACAGTTTTTTTCTTAAAGCGGAGTTCATATTGTTGTTCCCTTTTGTTGAATTATTGATGGTTGAAGATTGATCTTTGGGGTCTTTTCCCAAGCGGTATTTTTGTCTCTTCAGCGAGATTTAAGCCTTGTAGTAGGATTTATTTTCCTTTGATGGCTCTTGTGTATCTCTTGCAGGTTTTCTGTTGCTGATCCCCAGCACGATCTCCAATGATATCTCTAACTTCCGAAGATTAGCCGAGTATTTCAGTGGTGTTGTGGTGTTTTGTTCACCCTCCGTTTGCCCTTTTTGTCTGCTTTGTCAGCATATTCATATTCATATGCATTGCATGCGCATTCATTTTGGTTGAGCATAACATGTTTTTGTTGCATTGTGCATCCTATTTTTTTGATGTTTCCCTTTCCCCGATGTTGTTATCCCGCGGAGTGCGTCCTCTCTTCATTAGAGTATCGACCCCTAAGCAGAAAATACCCATCATTTTTAATTCCCCACTGAGTTTATGCCTCGTGGAAGATGTTTCTTTAGCTTTTCTCCTAGCTTTTATCTGGATGGAATTGTTCCCCAGTTGAGTTATTTCCTCATTGGGTCGAGTCTTGTTTGACCGTTTCTTTCCAGTTTGTTCCTGGATTGAACTTTGGTCTCTTGCAGCAGTTACTTTGGTTTTCCCTGGGCTGTGAAACCTGGATGATGAGAAGGTAGTTTTAAGGATTTATTTTCCTCAGCAGGAATCTGTTACTGATCCCCATCAGAAGATGAGGATTTGATTTCCCCAGTAATGTTTTGATAACATTCTCTTGGTAATTACTTATGCAACTTCATGTGGAAGCCTCTTTATTTGAGCAGCTTGTGTAATCTCCAGAAATTTACCTTCGCAATAAATAACATTTCTCTAGTTCATCCTCAACAGAGAAGTTTATTGTGAAATGATGGATCCTTATCCGACCAGCTTTTCTATCAGAAGGAATTTCTGTGGAATAATTCCCGACGAGAGGTCTATTGCATGGTCCAACCTGCTCGTATCTCTTTTAAAGATCCCCGACAGAGTTATTAATATCTTTTTTTTTTCCAACAAATGGTTGTCTCTTTATTTGAGAAGTTTGTTGTGTGATTGGAGCTGCTCAGTAACAAGTAGCTGATGATATATCTCTTTCTCCTACCCAGTGACAGGTAGTCGAGCATGTTTGTCCTACCCAATGTCAGGTAGTTGACTTTTACCTCCTTCTCCTACCCAGTGACAGGTAGTCGAGTCTGTCTTACCCAGTAACAGGTAGTTGACATGTTGTTTACCCTATCCAGTAACCGATAGTTGGTAACCCCTTTCATTCAAGTTTATTATTCTCGCTAAACTACTCAGTAACCAGTAGTTGGCGTTGCTTCTTTTCCTACCCAATAACATGGTAGTTGATTATATTTCAATGAGTGGATTACTTTTTACCCAGTAACTGGTAGTAAGTAATACATCTCTTTGTTTTCTACCCAGTAACTGGTAGATAACAATTCTCTTGTGTTTTTTGCACTTATTTTCTACTCAGTAACTAGTAGAAAGTATTTTACCTATTCTCATCGGTTCGAATATCTTCGCCCAGTAACTGGTAGTTGGTATCTCTTTCCCTGTTGAGTTATTTCCTTTCCTTTATCGGAATAAGATCTTGTTTTTTTTTTCTTTTTTGTTTTCCCCTGTGGAGTCTCTTTTCTTCTTCTGCTCCGGTGTTTGTTTTTCTCCTGTGGCATTTTCTCCCCATGGTGGTCTTGTGTTTGCATACCATATCATTAGCATAATCATATCATTTTGTGGCCTCTTAGGGCCAAAAATTAGGTTTATTGTTATATTTAAGTCTCTTCTATCTGGTCGAGACAAAGATGTCAATCTTCATATCTTCGGATAGAAGAATCTTAAATAGGGGCAGCTGTAATACCCAAATTTTTTCCCCTAAGATTCCATATTTCATTTGCATCATTACATACACAAACAAGACCATACTTTTTTATTTTCTTAGGTCCCTTGTTGTTTCATACTTGTTTTATGTTTGTTTCTGTTTACTAACCTCTAACCAAAAATACCAAAAATATTTTTCAAATTGTTTGTTTCTTCTTCTTCTTCTTTGTGTGTTTAGGGTTTTGCAAGGAGATTGATGGCAAAGACATTCATTCCAGTCTAGTCAGATGGAAGTTTGACCTTATCTTAGTCAAACTATCAAGAGTTTGCTTCAATTATAATTTACCCGTGGTAGTGGGCTATTTTCTCAAGGAATGTGAATGTTCAAGGCCATGTTGTCTCGTGCTAGAATTCATCCGGCTATCAAGAAGTGATTTATGAGATTCAGAAAATTATGAAAAGTTCAAGTGGATTCAAATGACAGATTCTTTAGTTGTAAGCTATTCAGTGGTCCAAGATTTGATCATTCATTTTATAAAATATTGGTGAAGAAATCTCAAGTGTGGATTTTGGGTCAGATTTAATCAAGTCAATGGGTGGTCATAAGTTGAAATTCAAAAGTGATTAGTGAGCCAATCTCTTTGTTCTATTATGCGACATATGATGCAGTGGCATGGTATTATCTATTACAGGAAACAATTGTTGCTTTAATGATTCAAGTTTGGTTGTTAGCTTGAACAAGATCTCATCCATAAGGATAATTCACTAACTTTTAAAGCTACTGAGATAGAAGGTAGTGTGTCATCTTTAAAAAGGGCAATTGTTGTGGTCTTTCATTGTCTTCAAGATAATTATCATGCTGATATAACAAGGATGACCAAACAAAATCCAAAACATTGTCAAACTTATGATCATCCAAACTTGCCTTGCATAATCAGCCGGCTGGATTGTAGACAGAGTTTCGTGAAAATGCTCGCTGATAAACAGCGCCGTGAGACAGAAGGGATTGAAGCTATTCTCTAGTTATTTACATTGTCTTTAATGCGTCCTTATATTTCTGTTGGTCAGACCATCTCTGTTTCCTTCAAGAACTCTTCCCCACACTCGCGGGCTTCGACAAATTCTTCAAGACATATATATTACTTGTGGAAAGTTTGATCCGCGGAAAACAAACCCTCAAATTAAGCGAATTTATGATCAATGCCAAGGTAAAGTGACGGAGGATGAGATGCTGAAGGATAAAATACTTCCAATGTTTCCTCCTGTTTTCCACAAATGGTTCTTGACAACATTTTCTAAGCCTGCTGCATGGTTCAGGGCACGTGTTGCTTATGCTTACACGACTGCTGGTTGGTCCATGGTTGGGCATATTGTCGGACTGGGTGACCGGCACGGTGAAAACATTCTTTTTTATTCTACTACCGGTGATTGTGTTCACGTTGATTTCAGTTGCTTATTTGACAAAGGTTTGCAATTGGAGAAACACGAGCTTGTAC
>OZ012740.1:423629875-423659949 GCA_963859935.3 Lathyrus sativus
TTTTGGATCTTGATTCGGTTTTGAAAATCTAGAAGGCTTCAGTCCCATTTGAATATGATATTTGGATTCAGGAGGAAATTTTGAGTGAAATGATGTTAAGTTTGATGAAATTTGTTGACATGAAATTACCTCTCACCAGAGAAGACGGTGGCGCCACCGTCTGGTTTTTACCCCTCGCTTGAGTTCAGAGGAAGAAGAAAGTCTAGGAGGCGTTGGATCTGACTGGAACTTGGACTCAGCAGGATCATCGTGTGGCTCTCATTCAAACTGAGATTTTGCCTCTCCTCCAAAACGAGGTCGTTTCATTAAACGACGTGGAATCCCACTCAGCTCTACCTCACTCCTCACATGAACATGCGCGTTAGCCTAGGATTTGATTACTAAGTCTAATGATCCAATGACTCTCATAATTCCCTGAATTTTATTTAGTTTTAATTTCCATTTTCATTTTCTTTTATTTTATTTTCATTCTAAGATCAATTTTAATTTCAATAATTTTCAGAAAAATAAAAGAAAAATATCCCCATGATCCTCTCTTAATTTGTGATTTTTCTATGATTATAGATTTAATTTTTGATGATTTTTCAATTTAATTCATATTTTTCTTATTTTGGATATTTCATTAATTTGGCATAATTGGCTCCTCTGTTTGTTGATTTTTGTTCTCTCATTTGGTGTGGAATTTTGTTGTGAATTTTTTATAGATGCTAGGTTATAGATGTATGCTACCATATGAAAGTCTCATCTCTCCTTTGGAGGGATGTGTGACATTTTACAATGAGTAGAACTTTTGAGGATGCCTCTCTCTGATGACTGGTTGAGTGTCAGGGAGATTCCTTTGGTTTCCTTCGTGCTTCCCATCATCAAATACTCATCTTGTTGACTCTCTTCATTCTTGGTGGAGTGGTTTGGTAGAGTTGAAGATGGAGCATCCTTTTCCTTCTCTTGAAGATGGTGTGAACTTGAAGAGAAGTTACAGACTTTGGATTGGATTGCTGTCAGAAGATTGCTCTGCTGTGGAGATTGCTGGCTTGTTTTCCCTGTTTGTCTATTTTCTTCTTGTTCTACTGTATTGATATGATTTTCTTGGAGTGTTGCATTAGATTTAGGCTTCATGTAGATGATCATAGGCCTAAGAGCATCTTAAGGGTTGAGCTTCTCCCCTTGCTTGTATTGCATTCGAGGTTGAGTTTCTCCCTCTGCTTGTATTTTTACTGTGTGGCTTTGCTTGCTGGTATTTGGTAGAGCTTGGCTCCCTTGCCTGTATGGTGTGTGGCCCTTGTGCCTTGTTTGTTTAGAAGTTGAGCTTGGCTCCTTCTGCTTGTGTGATGCATAGCATGCCTTTTATTTACAGCATTTTGTTTACAGTATTTTCTTTTCAATTAATTTGTTTACTGTTTGTTTTCCTTTGCCATGTTCCCCTAGGAACTCTGACTTATCTGGTTTCAGAGAAGTTATGACAGATATTAGGGTTCTAACCATGCATGATAACATTAGGTAGATTCCCTCCTAACCTCAACTGTAGGTCCATTTTGCATGACAACTTTAGGATTGGATCAGTTCCCCTTTAGTGCGTCTTTTCTCTTCTCATCTGCAAACAAAATCAAAATACAATAATAAAGGTTAATTGACATCGTACGTTACGAGCCTTAAGATACTTGAGAAAGGATTGTTGAAGATTTTCTTTTCAGCAATCTGGATGTTTAGTATGGTATCCTTTGGGTGACATGCGACGCATTCACTCTCAGGTCATAGTCTCTAGTGCGATATCAGTTGCAAACATCCATAAAAGACACTTCTCTAAAAAACAGAAAACAAAGGTCAAACTCTTTTTGTCCTCTTGGACCTTTAATCCCTTGGGAAACCTTTTTCAGAAAGAGAGTTCTGTTAACTCCCGGTTCTACCGCAAACGGTAAACGCCTAAGTCTCCAATGGTCGAGCTGCATACACTAACTGCTGGAACCGTCTGTTAACCCTACTCGGATAAAAAAGACAAACATTTGTCTCTCGTTTCCCGAACTACGTTTGCTCTGATCTTTCATGCCGTGTGAAAGTATGTAGGCACGAGATGCGATATCTCGGCGAGCAACCTTCCCCCGTAGTTAAGCGAACTACGTTGACTCTGATTTCTCGTTCTAGACGGGAATACGTAGGCATAAAGTGCGACACTTTGCCGAGTCATCTTCTTTTCTTTTCAGACCAGACCTTTAGCGTAGATAGATGTAACAAACCCGTCAGATAAACACAACAAGTGTGGATCCCATCGAGTACGATGGACGTGAGGGGTGCTAATACCTTCCCCTTGCGTAACCGACTCCTGAACCCAGACAATGGTTGCGATGACCTTGTCTTATACCTTTTCGTCAGGTTTTTTCTGATCGTTTCCTTTCCCGCTCTGAGGGATGAATAATGAAAGGTGGCGACTCTTCTATCATTTCCGGCCTCGTTTTTCGCAGTAGCGACAGTTGGCGACTCTGCTGGGGACTCTGGTTTCCTATGCGAGTCAATCCTAGCGCTTGTGTGTTTACCTGTTGGGTTTTATTTATCGCATTTACTTTCCGCATTTTATTTTTCAGTATGATTATTATTGTGCTGTTGTGGGAAGGGGGATCTGATGAGTGAGAAGCCAGACCCAGGCTTGAGTGTACTTATAATTAGTTGTGGAAATTAGTGGGCGCGTGCTTGCTTTGCAGGCACTAGTGTCTCATGAAATCCACGCTCAGACGAGGTTCTCCCGGTTGACTTCTTTTCCGGCCCTTTGGGTCTGAGGGGTTGTTGGTTTGGAGGATTGTCGACTCTGAGGACCGATCATTTGTGACTCAGCAGAGTGAGGCCACTTCAAGAGATGATGATGCCACACCTTCTGGGTATCGTATCATCGCTCTTGAAAGTCTGTGACATTGGGAAACGCATAGGATGCCATACCTTGTCTGTGATTTAGGTCCATACCTGTGAGCGGGGTCGGGTTATTGCAGGAAACTTTAACCTTCAGACTACTTGGTTTTCTTGTCAGTGAATCAGTGTTGTTGGGTTCAGAGGTTCTTATCGTCAGAGATGTGGTTATTCTCGACAATGTGTATTTATTGGTCCTCTTCAAGGTTGTGCTATCAGAGCAGAGTTGTGATTGTGTTGGATCAGAGCTTTGATCTTCTCAGCAGCCATCTTGATCCTCTGTTGCGTTGCATTTTGCATTTTTCATACTCATTTGCATATCATTAACGTGTGTCTGTGTTGCAGGTACCTTATCCCCCGGTTCAAGTTTTCTTGCCTTCTGTTGTGCTATTATGGGTTCTCTGAGAAAGACTGTGGACTATATGCTCCCCACTCCAGATGTTGCTCAGTTGTCCAGTTTGATTGCTTTGGCAGATGATACTGTTCGAGGTGAATTCAGAAAGTCTTATGGGAAGCTACTCAGTTTGGTCCGTCAACCTTCTGTGTATGAGTTGAATGGGTTATATGCCTTTTTGCAGTTCTATGATCCTCCTTTGAGATGCTTTACTTTCCGGACTTCATTCTTGCACCTACATTAGAGGAGTATGCTGATTTATTGGGTGTGCCTATCAGGAGTCAGATGCCTTTTGTTCATATGGATGCTGAGCCTAATCTGGCTAATCTAACTCTTTCTCTTCATCTGGATGCCTCTGAGTTGGTCTTGTCTAGTTGGAATGGGGTTCCTAGTTTTTCTTTGCAGTTCTTAGTTGGGAAAGCCCAACAGTGTGCCAAAGACGGTTGTTGGATTGTGTTCAACGCCATTCTTGCTCTTTGCATATATGGTATCATTCTGTTTCCTAATATGCCTGACTTTGTGGACTTAGATGCCTTTCATATCTTTGCATCAGGGAATCCAGTTCCTACCTCGATTGGCGATTTGTATCATTCCATCCATTACAAGAACGAGAATAGAAGGGGTAAGAATGTATCATGTTGCGTGCCTTTGTTCTATAGATGGTTTGATAGTCACCTACCCAAGAAGGGTCTCTTTGCCTCATCTGCAGCCACAACTGAGTGGTCTGAGCGCTTGATGAGTTTATCAGCAGAGAGTGTTGTTTGGTTTGATAGAGATATGTTGGGTACTGAGGTTATATTCAGCTGCAGTGGGTTTCCGAATGTGCCTTTAATAGGAAGGAAGGGTTGTATCAACTATAATCCATTTTTGCTTGTCCGACAGTTTGCTTATGCTTCGAGAGCTCCGCCAAGGGATGAAGAGGTGCAGGAATCTCTGTACCTCACTGGTCTTCTAGAGGGGAATATGTTATCTAAGCTTTAGCATGCCTGGAATGATATCAGTATATGAGGGAAGCCATTGTTAGGAAAAGTAATAGCCAAGCCTACGCTCCGTACGTGACCTGGATCAGAGCCAGAGCAGAGATTATAGGGATGCCTTTTCCACCTGCTATGCAGGAATGCCCTCCAGTGGTGGAAGAGCCTACTACCGTGTCTGTTCAGTAGTATAATCAGGTGTTAGCTGAGAGAGAAGAGCTGAAGAAGGCAAATGAAGAGTTAGAGAGATAGAGTTAGCACAGATCAGAAGCGAGAGAAATGAAGTTGTCAACTTCTTCAAGAGGCAAACTGAGTTGGTGAATAGGTTAGGTACGGATTTGACTAAGCAGATGGTTGAGCGTGACGTTTAGGTCGGGACTTCAAATCTGTCAATGATGTAACTGGCCACTAAGAAGCAGCACTTAGATGAAGCGTACGGAAGAATATCCAAGTTTAATCAGCAGTGGAACGCCACCATAGCCAACAACAAAGAGAGGAAGGATAAACTAAAGCAACAGATCTCCAAATTGAAGGCTCAGGCGAAGGCTAGTGAGAAGAGGTTTGATGAGGAGACCGCTCGCAGATACGCCACTGAAGATTTGTTGAACAAAGCTCTCGCTAACTTGAAGGATCGCAAGCAGAGGTTCAAGTCCAAGAAGCGAAAGCTAGAGGATTGCTTTGGCCAGGGAGCGTGGGAAGATTCAGTTGAGGGTCTCCAGTGTACTATCCTACAGAGAAATTTGCTTGTTGAAGGGTTACTCACTCGTCTTGATCACCCCGAGACTATAGATTTGCTGGAGGAGTTTCGTACCCGCGGTCGCACTTGATTATCTTTGTAGCTCTTTGTTTTCTATTCTTGTTGTAGACTGACCATCACCAGGCTTGTTGGTTGAGGTCATGTTATTCCCATTGTATTTGTTGACTTTGTACTAATTCCTTGTGGGCCTTATCTATATATGAGATGTTATTCCAGTGGCTAGATCCGGACTTCTTATTATCAGCACCTTCACTCTGGCACTCGAATCGGGGGAAAATATCCCTAACGCACAGACACATGTTTGCATTTGCATAAATCATTCGCATAGCAGGTACCTTGTACTATTCTCTTAACTCTCTGTTGATATAGGTTCCAGGATTGCCGACCAGAGAATTCATCGCTATCCTACCAGAAGAAACTGTAAGAAAGTCATGGACCAGATGCAGACTGAGATGCAGGAGATGCGTGACCGTATGGCGCAGTTCATGCAAGTGATGGAGACTGTGGCTAAGGGCCAGGAGCAACTGCAAACTATGGTGCAGCCTCTGATTGCTAGGGTTGATAGTCAGGGTGTGCTACATGGAGGCTTTGCTAATCATTCTTCTCGAGTTGGGACACCGCGAGTAGATGACACGGTGTCGATGGTTGTCCTCAATACAACTGAGAATGATAACAGAGCTGAGAATGTGGATGTGACGGGGAATGCTAGTTTCAATGTTGGCACTGGGAATGCTGGTCTCGGTGCTAGGAATACTGGTATGGGTATTGGCAACGTCGGTTTTGGTGGTAATCAAGGCTATGGCAATCAGGGTTACAGAAATCCGGGTTATGGTAATCAGGGCTTCGGTAATGCAGGCTTTGGCAATGCAAGCCATAATGGTATGGGAATGGGTGTTCATAATGTTGGTTTTGGGCCAGGCACTGGAAATCAAGGTTTCAGTAATATGGGATACGGTCCTAGGGTTAATCAGGCTGGTTTTGGTCCTCATAATGCTTATGTTGAGTATGGTAATGAGGATTCTCATTGGGGTGAAGACCGCCAGGAAGATGTTTTCCCTCCTCCAGGAAGGGATTTTGAAGCGCCCGCTGACAATGATAGAAGGTTCAGGTTGTTGGAAGAATAGATGAGGAATCTTGCTAGAACGCCACGGGGCTGGACGTGGCTAACATGGGATTGGTCCCTGGCTTGAGGGTACCAATCAAATTTAAAGCACCCACATTTGACAAGTATAAGGGGGATAATTGTCCGAGAGTTCACGTGCGATCTTATTATAGGAGAATGTCTGCCTACTCTGATGACGAAAATATGTTGATGCATTTTTTCCAAGACAGCTTGTCGGGACCGTCATTGGAATGGTACATGGGGTTAGAGCCTGCTCAAATTGGTAGCTGGAGGGAACTAACAGAAGCTTTTGTCAAGCATTACCAATACAACAGTGACCTTGCGCCGAACAGGGTCCAGCTCCAAAATCTCTCTCAGAAGAATAACGAGAGTTTCAAAGAATACGCTCAGAGGTGGCGTGAGCTAGCTGCCAGGGTGCACCCACCTATGGTAGAGCGGGAGTTGGTAGATATGTTTGTGGGCACTTTCTCTGGGCTGTACTATGACAGGCTCATTAATTATATGACAACTAATTTTTCTGAGTTGATACTCTTGGGGGAACGTATCGAGAATGGTGTTAAGATTGGTAAGATCCGAGCGGGTGAGTCAACTTAGCTGGAGGTGGTAAGAAGGCTTTTGGGAACAAGAGACAGGGAGATACCAATGCAGTATATAGTGATCGGAAAAGGGATAGGAGTCGAAATTGGCATAGGCAGCAGATCGCCGGTGTGACAATTCCTGTACCTCAACAGCAACAACAACAGTCACACCAGCAACAGGGACGACAGGACGCTGCTCCACAGAGATATCAAGGTTGGGATAAGGCTGTGAAAAGAGTCTTTGATGCACCCCCACTACCCTATGCTCAGCTTCTTTCAACCTTGTTACAGTTTCAGCTTGCTGAGAAAAGGACGCTAGCTCCGTCGAAGGGAACGCCTCCTTATGGGTATGACATTAATGCACATTGCGACTTCCACTCCGGGGCACCCGGTCATACCATCGAGAATTGTCAAACGTTCAAGCACAAGATGCAAGATTTGATAGATAGCAAAGCTATAAACTTTGGTAACGAAGCGCCCAATATTGAGAAGAATCCTATGCCGCCTCATGGGACTGCAAAGGTAGGTGTTGTGTTGGAGGATGCTAGTCTGAATCTGGTTATGAATGTGGACGAATTGAAAACACCTTTGGGTTATGTCAAGAGCAGATTGCTGAAAGGGGGAGTGTTCCTTGGTTGTTACGCCGATTGCGTTGATTGTTTAGCCCAGCCTGAGGGTTATAATAACTTGAGAAGAGGTATTCAAAGAATGATTGACGAAGGTGCGCTGCAATTTGATTGCACTACTGAAGAAAAGCCTGCTGAGGCAATAGCTGAAAAGCAGGGTGAAGTTGCAACAATTACAATAACGTTCAAAACTGTCACGATATCGGCACCTCCCAAGAGGCCGACTATCACAATTACCTAAGCTGGACCTATTCCGTACGAGAGTACTAAAGCCATCCCCTAGAATTATAGGGCAGAAGTATATTGCAATGGGGAGAAGATTAACTTGCCAAGCCCGCCTGTAGGATCCGTTGATAATCTTGTAGGGGCAGGGGGCATAACCCGCAGTGGCAGAATCTTTACGTTGCCAGAAGTAGAAGCTAAGAGAATTGCAAAGGGAAAAGGTAAGGTCAATGAGGAAGGACCGTCGCAGGAGAAAGAAAAAGATGCTTTGGATAAAAATGTAGAAGAATTCATGAGATTGATTCGGAAGAGCGATTATAAAATTGTCGATCATCTGCAGCAGACGCCTTCCAAAATATCAATCTTGTCATTGCTGCTTTGTTCCGAGGCCCACCGGAACGCGTTATTGAAAGCTCTTGACGCTGCCTATGTACCCCATGAGATATCCGTGAATCAACTCGAAGGAGTGATTGCGCATGTGAATGCGGGGCATGGCCTTGGCTTTACTGACTTTGATTTGACGCCCAGGGGCCGCAATCATAATAGTGCGTTGCATATTTCTGTCGAGTGTAAGGGCACTGTTATGTCTCATGTCCTTGTTGACACTGGCTCATCCTTAAATGTCTTGCCCAAGAAAGCATTGCTGAAGCTACATACCCGAGGAGTAAACTGCACGCCAAGTGATTTAGTGGTGAGAGCATTTGACGGGACGAGAAGGTCTGTATTTCGAGAATTGACTTTGCTGATCCAGGTCGGTCCAAAAGTGTTTGACACTGTGTTTTACATCATGGACATACATCCAGCTTATAGTTGTTTGCTTGGATGATCGTGGATCCATGCTGCAGGGGCTGTGACATCGACGTTGCACCAAAAGCTTAAGTATGTGGTCGGTGGTAGTATTGTCACTATATGTGGGGAGGAAGACATTCTGGTCAGTCACCTGTCATCATTTAAGTATGTCGAAGTGGATGGTGAGATCCACGAAACATTGTGTCAGGCCTTTGAAGGAGTGCAGATCAATGACAAATCTCCTGTCATCCGCAAGGGACCGGAAGTGGCTATGTCGTCGTACAAGGAAGCCCAAGCGGTGGTGCAAGCCGGTGAGGTTAAAAGATGGGGTCAAGTTCTGGAGATTTCTGTTAAGCAGGACAAGTTCGGCTTAGGGTATCGCCCGTCGTTATCGTCTTCACAGGGCAAGCCGAGATTCAAAGGGCCGATTGTGTTCACTCCAGGAGGGGTCAGTTTTGAACAAATCAACGCTGTGTCTGACTGTGAAGAAGGTGATAACGACTGTGACATGGAGTCGTGGATCAAGCCCAGTGGGCCAGGGCAGAGCCTATACAACTGGTCTATCCAGGACTTTGTTCAAGTGACGCCGAAACAGTAATGCCTTGTTTTTCAATTATTGTACAATCCTGTGTCCTACCCGGGGCATAGTGATTTTATTTTAGGGCCTACTTGTTTATGTGTATGCTGTGTTTTTAATCATTAAATAAAGGCGTTTTCCGCATGCAAATTTTGTGATCCCTGTTTTTCTATTTTTATTTTTACAATAAAATGGCAAGTGGTCGTGTGCTTCGTTTGCATATCATTTGAAGCATTTAACCCTTTTTATTGCAGGATGATCCATATTTCAGATGACACCGATCAATATCTCCCTATGACTCACTTCGACTTTGAGCACCCGATATTTCAAGCCGAAGAAGAGATTTCTGAGGACGACGACTTACCAGAAGAGCTGACTCGTCTGTTGAAACAAGAAAAGAGAATCATTTTGCCTCATCAGGAGGATATCAAGATCATTAATTTGGGTTCGGAAGAGATTGTCAGGAATGTCCGGATAGGGGCTGCGCTGCAAAGCGATATCAAGCAGAGACTTGTCGAGATGCTTCGAGAGTATAGTGACATATTTGCTTGGTCTTATGAAGATACGCCTAGGCTAGACACTGATATTGTGTTCCACCGCTTGCCATTACGTGAAGACTGTCCGTCGGTTAAGCAAAAGCTCAGAAGAACGAAACCAGATATGGCCGTAAAGATTATAGAGGAAGTGCAAAAACAGTGGGATGCTGGTTTCCTAGCTGTTACAACTTACCTTCCTTGGGTCGCCAATATAGTACCTGTACCAAAGAAGGATGGTAAGGTACGGATGTGTGTTGACTATCGGGATCTGAACAAAGCGAGCCCTAAGGATGACTTCCCGCTTCCTCATATTGACATGTTGGTCGACAACACTGCTCAATTCTCTGTGTTTTCCTTCATGGATGACTTTTCGGGCTATAATCAGATTAAAATGGCGCCGGAGGATATGGAGAAAACAACTTTTATTACCCCGGGGGGAACGTTCTCCTACAAAGTGATGCCTTTTGGTTTGAAGAACGTTGGGGCAACATATCAGCATGCTATGACGACACTCTTTCATGACATGATGCATAAAGAGATTGAAGTCTATTTTGACGATATGATTGCCAAATCCCAGACGGAGGAAGAGCATCTGGTGAATCTTCTGAAATTGTTTGAGAGGCTTAGGAAGTTCAGGCTGAGGCTGAATCCTAATAAGTGCACCTTCGGGGTGAGATCCAGTAAGCTACTGGGGTTCATTGTTAGCGAAAAAGGAATAGAGGTTGATCCTGCAAAAATAAAAGCGATACAAGAAATGCCAGCGCCGAAAACAGAGAAAGAGGTTCGTGGTTTTTTAGGGAGGTTGAACTACATTGCCCGGTTCATATCTCACCTAACTGCCACGTGTTAGCCAATGTTTAAATTGTTGAAAAAAGACCAGGCAATTTTCTGGAATGAAAATTGTCAAAAGGCGTTTGAAAAAATAAAAGAGTACTTGCAGGAACCTCCGATTTTGATACCCCCAGTAGCCAGGAGACCACTGATCATGTACTTGACGGTTCTTGAGAATAGTATGGGTTGTGTTCTCGGTCAACATGACGAGACTGGACGAAAAGAGCATGTGATTTATTACTTGAGTAAAAAGTTCACAGAATGTGAGTCTCGTTACTTCATGCTTGAAAAGACGTGTTGTGCACTTGCTTGGGCTGCCAAACGTCTGAGACAATACATGCTAAATCACACAACCATGCTAATTTCGAAGATGGATCCAATCAAGTACGTCTTTGAGAAGCAGACGCTTTCTGGAAGGATTGCCCGATGGCAGATGGTACTAATAGAGTACGATATACAGTATGTTTCAGAAAAGGCTATCAAAGGTAGCATACTGTCAGAATACCTGGCTGAACAGCCCATTGATGATTACCAGCCGATGAAGTTTGATTTTCCTAACGAGGATATCATGTACTTAAAGATGAAAGATTGCGAAGAGCCATTGCATGGTGAAGGTCCTGAGTCGGGTTCCCAATGGCAATTGATTTTTGACGGTGCTGTGAATTCATATGGAAGTGGAATTGGGGCAATCATCACGACTCCCCATGGGACGCACATCCTGTTCACTGCCAGATTGACATTTCCAGTTACCAACAATGAGGCTGAATATGAGGCGTGTATCATGGGTCTCGAGGAGGCTATTGATTTGAGGATTAAAAATATTGATGTGTATGGAGACTCCATGCTAGTTGTGAACCAGATCAAGGGTGAATGGGAGACCCGTCAGCCCAATCTGATACCGTATTTGAATTATGCGAGAAGACTGTTACCTTTCTTTGACCGGGTAGAGTTTCACCATGTGCCACGGGCAGAAAATCAGATGGCTGACGCTCTTGCGACATTGTCTTCCATGTACAAAGTTAACTTCTGGAATGAGGCTCCCAGAATAGTTATCTCTCGCCTTGATAGGCCCGCCTTCATATTCACCATTGAGGAAGCTTCCGATGGCAAGCCGTGGTATTTTGATATCCAGAATTTCCTAAAGAACCAAGAGTATCCGACTGGGGCATCCAGCCGCAATAAGAAGACTCTTAGGAGATTGGCTGGTAATTTCTACTTGAATCCGGATGGTGTTCTGTATAGGAGAAACCATGATTTGGTGCTTTTGCGATGTGTTGATGAGAAATAGGCTAATTTACTCATGGAAGAGGTCCACGAGGGAACCTTTGGCACGCATGCCGACAGACACGCTATGTCTCAGAAGTTATTACAGGCAGGGTATTATTGGTTGACAATGGAAAGAGATTGTTTCAAGTTTGCAAAGAAGTGCCATAAATGTCAAATTTATGCGGACAAGATTCAGGTGCCGCTGAGCCCTTTGAACGTTATGGCGTCCCCGTGGCCTTTCTCCATGTGGGGCATTGATATGATTGGCAAAATTGAGCCCACCGCATCCAATGGACACCGGTTCATCTTGGTAGCTATCGATTACTTTACCAAATGGGTTGAAGCAGCGTCTTACGCTAATGTTACCAAGCAAGTAGTAGCCAGGTTTATAAAAAAGGATATCATATGTCGGTACGGCATCCCCGAAAGAATCATTACTGACAATGGTTCGAACCTGAATAACAAAATGATGAAGGAATTGTGTCAAAACTTCAAGATTGAGCATCACAACTCATCTCCTTACAGACGCAAGATGAATGGTGCTGTTGAGGCGGCCAATAAGAACATCAAGAAGATAGTTCAGAAGATGGTTGTGACATACAAAGATTGGCACGAGATGTTGCCCTTCGCTTTGCACGATTATCGTATGACGGTACGCACATCAACCGGGGCAACACCTTTCTCCCTGGTGTATTGTATGGAGGATGTCCTGCCATTAGAAGTTGAGATTCCTTCCTTAAGAGTGTTGCTCGATGTCCAACTTGATGAGGCAGAATGGGTGCGGAATAGGTTGAATCAGCTCAGTTTGATGGATGAGAAGAGACGTGCATATATAGCATATGGTCGGTTATATCAGATCCGGATGAAGAAAGCTTACGACAAGAAGGTGCGCCCTCGAAGCTTTCAGACGGGCGATCTTGTGCTAAATAAGACTCTCCCACCACAATCAGATCACCGGAGCAAATGGATTTCTAACTATGAAGGTCCATACATTGTGCGAAAGGTCTTCTCTAAAGGAGCCTTACTGTTGTCCACCATGGATGGCGAAGATTTTTCATCCCCTGTGAACTCGAATGCAGTTAAAAAATACTTTACTTAAAAGAGACCCGCTGGACAAAAAAAGAGAGTCCAGGAAAAAATGGGGCATCCCGGCGAACCAAAACGAAAAAAGAAAAAGGTTCGGGCAAAAGTTAGGGATAAAAATTGAAAAGATGTACACCCGCGAAGTCGAAAACCTGAGAAGGCGACTTCGGCAAAAAAGGGTATCCCGGTGAATCGAAAACCCGCAAAGGGCGATTTAGGCAAAAGTTAGGGATTAAAAAAGCAAATGACTGTGGTCCGAGTTTAATACTGCATTGCTTGGTGGTTTGGGAACACATGAGGGTCGATTATCCAAGTCAATCTCTTCCAAGGACTTAGTATCGGGAAAGCATCAAAGTCAGGCGAGTCATAGGAGGATCAGCTCATGGTGTTCGTCTGTACCGCGTTGCCGACATGTATACCAATTTCTTTGTACCTTTGTACATGTTTGTATTTGTTTTTGTAGCTTCCTCTTTTCAGGAGTTGCATCCATTGTACAAAAATTTTCCTATTTACAGGCCCGTTATCAATAAGCGCATATTCAGTATTGGATGTTTGCTTCTTATTTTAACTTTTACTGTTTTGTTTATGGAAAACGCCGATGTTTTTAATAAACTTGCACATGCATAAACTTGCAGGCCTAGGCCGATAATTGTTAAAACTTTGAATTGAATGAGCGATTGTCACGGCAATTGACCTGGATATTTCCTTTTGTATAGGATATCTTGTTGTTGCTCATATTTTGCAGGGGCGTTACCTTCGCAGCAAACAGCCAAGGGATCGTGTTTCTCCAGCCGGAGTCCCTTAACGTAGGAGCAGGCTCTAGGTGATCTTATTTCTCCCCATCAGATGGAAGTCGCATTTTTATCCCCAGAAGAGTTAGATGCGAGTTAGCGAGCGGTCAGGCAGTGATGTGCATCCCTAGCGGTGGTCGTGTGTACATTTAATCCCCCACAGGGTACAACCAGGTTGTCCATGGTTTGAAAAGGGTCGCCCCCGCGTAAGGTGGTTCTTTCTGTTCCCCAGCGGGTCATTTTTTCTCCAGTAGGATGATCATCCTCAACAGAGTTCATAATTCCGGACGATAACGCTAGTCCCCAACAGGATTGTTTCTACCCCCCAGCGGAGTCGGCGTACTTTTCCAGCATTCATTTTCCTGGAACAATTCTGTGATACCCGGCTATCCTCAGCGGAGCTAGCTTTGTTTTCAGCATTTATTTTGAAGCGGTTCTGTACCCAGTTTTTCTCCAGCAGCTCGGGCCTGCATTTGCATCTTGCATACATCATATTCGCAAATATGTAGCATTCCATTTTGTATGGAGCATTACGCCATTATCAACATATGCATTTTGAAGCATAAACCAGGTTGGTTACCTATTTTGTTTCAGGTGTTTCCCTGCAGGTTTGGAATTCTTGTTCAGGATGGTTTCGGATGTTCAAATTCTTGACATGAGATATGTGATGATCGCGTTCGTCCTATCATGTGTTCCCTCATTAGAGTTGCTTGGTTAAGTTTCTCTTCCTCCCCAGCGGAGTTTTCCTCAGATTGTTGTTACATCAGCATTATAAACCGTTGAATTCTTCACTTGTCGTCAAGGTAAATGTCTGGCGGTTAATGTCAGCAATTCCCCAGTAGAGTCTTCCTCGGATGACTATTACGTCGACATTGAAAGCTTCATGATTATATCTATGAAGTTGTTACCCATGTTTGTTCAAGATGGATGTCTGGAAGCTGATGTTTGTTGCGGTGAGAATCGTGATACCAAGCTATTGATTAACTTGAATCTTAAATTCTTAAATTCACAACTGGACTTTAATTTATCCAAAGGAAAGGTCTAAAGAAAGAAAAACCCTTTTCGCGATGTAACAACAACGCTAAGAGATTCGGGGATCGGGGGTTGGTTATGCATAGGGTAGGTATTTCACATCCTAAACATCTGTAGTACTCTACAAGAACCTTTTGTTTGTTTGCATGCTAAGTTTGGTAAATGTTTGCTATGGATTGGGTTGGGTAAAGGTATAGGTTAAGACCTAAGGATAGTTTCTAAGTTTGCTCGCAAAGACCTCGCGTCCTCTGCCTACGTATCCTAACTAGGATAGAATCAGAGCAGTCGTAGTTCACCTCACTAGGGTTGAAGAACACTTGATTATGATTAGGGTTCAAAGGGGAAACAAACATAACAATGCTTGTATAGAATTTTACAAAACTCTCTAGATATATGTTATAACACTCAAGAGGGGAGTAAGTTATCATTGATATGATTCTTACATAGAGTTTACAAACTCTATCCTAGGGTTCTAGTTGAAGGACACTCCTAGTAAAGGTGGGTCTTTTAGACTTAAGGCAAAGTCTAAGGCTTATACCAATGTTTAAGATGACTTCACAAAGTCAAGGAAGGGTAATGAGCTATCCAATGACACATGGATCAAGGGAGAGACTTTTCCTTTGGAAGGAGAGAGGGGGAGACAACTTGGATGAGAACTAGAAAGTTCCATCACATGGGGAAGCAATACTTAACAAAGCAAGACTTTAAATGAGCAATATGAGATAAGATCAAGACAAGTAAGCATGCAAATTACAATAAGCATATACTTCAAGTGATATCAAGGGTTACAACTGATAGTCAATTATCTTAACAAAGATTTAGGGCATATCTTAACAAAGATTGGAAGCAATGGTAAAAGTAACAAACATATGAACAAATCACAATTTGAAAGTAGGCATGTCATAAGTTCAAAGCATGTGACAACAATGTGCATGGATGACAATCAAACACAATTAAATCAGTTTAAACCTCATAATTTAGAAGGGACATATAAGCTCATGGTAAAAACCAAAGGAGAACAAGTCCTAACATGTTAACTAACACATGGGAATCAAAGCCTTACAAGATAATTCAAGCATGATCTAAGGGGAATTCAACAATATGCAAGATAACGATCTTAACAAAAAAACCCAAGTTTCAAACATGCGACAGGCAATGTGAATATAAACAAATTGAAATATTTTTACATCACATGAAACTAGACATCAATATGAACATGTTGCAAAAAGAATGGGTTAAAAAGGGTAAAAAAATGAGGAAGTTATGAATATTTGAAGATTTGATGAATTATGACAATAAAACAAACAAATAAAACAAGCAAATATAAAATAAAAGGAAAGGGGCCACGATGGGAATTGAACCCAGGCCCCTTAGCTTGCAAACTCATGGCACCAACCACTAGGCCAATTGCGCGCGTGTGACAAGGAAAGGAATAGCAAGAAGAAAAAGAATGAAACTTGTTATTTAAATAAAATGCCAAAAAGGTGTCACAACCAGGGATCGAACCAAGGACCAAGGACAAGATGAGTGACTTAAGGCGCATGCTTCTACCACTGGGGTGGCTATACATCCGTTGATGTAGCCACCCCCATAAGTATATATGGCGCGCTTGGCAAGATTTCTGGGCAAGCATGAAAGAGCAAGAACAAGGCAAATTGCAAAAAATGCGTTTTGATGTCAACTTGTTCAATTCTTAACCATTTTTAGCAAACCTTAGATCGATCTTGGGTAGAATTGAACAAGGATCATGATGGTACAGTTGATTTTTCAAAATCATGTACACAAATAAAAATTCGATTGAACTTGCAAATGGATGTTTTGAGGTGCATGTGAGAAAACATAGATAAAATCAAATGCAAATAGATACAAGTGAGGGTCTGTTCAGATTTTAAATGTATTCCTCAATGATTAAATTCAAAGGAAAAACTCAGTTGATCAATGAAACCATAAGTGAATGGCTAGCTACATCCAAATCCACACCACACCAATGAGATGGCATGTTGTTGCAAACATGACTGACAGGTATGCAAGGCTGTTGGGCAATGACAGATCTGTCACATGATAACCAAACCAAATAATTTGAAATACAACCTATACCAACAGATAAAACCAGCCCCCCTTGGATAATGTTACCAACTCAAAAATTCAGGTAATTGCATCCAAAAGACAACTCATTCCTACAGTGAGGATTTCCATGCTTATCATAACAAATCACCAAGTTCCAATAATGATATCTCTTTAAAACCAAACTCCACAAAAATGATAGTTACTACCTTAAGCATGCAGTCCAATTCTTAGCAGCCACGACCATGTAAATCCAAATTGCAACAAAGTGACTCAAGGGACAGCTGAACAGGAGTATGAAGAAAAAACACCAGACCAAAACAAGTAATGGATGCAGACTGTCACCATACTCCTACAGCAGGCCTGAGTATCTAATCCTGGAAAAAAATGCTTTTGAGCTAACAAACTCAAATATTAACAACAATTGGATTATAACATGAAAATGCCTAAATCCAAATTACCAATCAATTAACAGCCTAAAGTCACAAATTTAAGGACATTAATCTAACACTAAATGGTAACTAAGGAACTGCTATCAAAAGGCCAAGGGTAACTGTCATAAAGAGTTGGCAACAACAGACACACAAGGTAGCTGGTAGCATTCAACACCTCTTGATCCAACTGAACATCAGGCCTGGAAGTGAATCTCAAGCACAACATGATCTTAACATCAATGGACTCCCAATCCCAACTCACCTAATCATACCTCCATACAACAAGATGTATACACATACAGCTGCCAAAAGACTTGACAGACCAACCATAGCAAAGTTCAGCACCAACTTACATCAGCCAAGGACTCTCTTGTCACAACAAAAGTCCAATAATAGTCTGTTGCAAGCTCAAGCAAGACTGTGGTGACAACCCTCTCCACACTTCCATCTTATGCCAATAAGTCTACACCAGCCCACAACATCATTTTAAAACAAGCAAACTCCACAACTGATCCTAAAACCAAAACCTGGCCAACTGCTAACCCTATAGCAGTAAACAGGTCAGTTGTCAAACCCTTACAAAATGTAAGCCTTGATCATCCCCAAAACCTGCTAGCATCACACTCTAAAATAATAATGGACTACCAGCTCTAAGTGTCTCAAGCAAAAATGGAGTAGATGAAATCAATCTAACAACAAACCAAACACAACTTCCTGTTGACAACCTTGACCATGTGCAAACAGGTTGGTCAGAAAAATCAAAATACCCCCCCAGGTCATGTTTCAACAGTATGCATAGTGAATGCTAACCATAACCAACATTCTTTCAAAAATGATAAAACATAAGCCTTGTTTAAGAACAGGTAGCAGACAGTTTTGTTTTTGCAATACAATGCAAGCATACATTAGTGTGCAGTCTCCATGACAGTTGAGAAAGGATCAAAAAGTGAGTGAAACCCCCAATTGAGCAAACTTAACTTTAAAAGCAATAAAGCCATAATCTTAAAACTGAATCCACACTCAAGACTACTCAAAGTACACATGGGATCATAAGTCAAGAAAGAATCAAACAAAATTAACACATTAAGTCAAGCACATTTCCAAGATTTGTTTTAAAACAGGCCTTGGTCATGAGAAACAAATTTGGCAATCAATCTAAAAAACAGTTTTTGACAGAAAAAAGCAAGTTCAATCTTAGAGTGGGATGTGGATGAAAAGGTGGCCTTCAAGTTGCCAAATTAGTGAATTGGCTAAAAATAGATTTTGGATTTAAAACAAAAAGGTCATGGCAACAGCCACTTGTTAAGCACTGACCAAGTATGATATGGTTAGAAAACTTGTTAAATCACAGACCAATCCCTATCAACAATCAGATACACCAACACAAAAGGCATTCTGAATAATAGCAAATGAGATACTGCTAGAAATCAGATACACCAACATATTTTTAACAGCCAAGGTTATAAACAACATACTTTCAATCAAACAATGAACCAAACAGTAAAAGTACTGATGAGGCATAGGCAACATGTTTTGGACATGACACAGATCAAGCTTTTGTTAAGAGAAAATAGAGTAGGATAACATATCACACACCCTACATTGCAAGCACTAACAGTCCAGCTTTGGTAACTTAAGCAATGTGCATTAATGAATTCAACTTCAAAAATAAACATGAACATCAAGGTATACTATCTACAGAATAAGAACAGATCCAGTTCAAGTTAGGCCACGACATAACACAAATCACAACACAGCAAGGCTACTACAAACTGGCCATGAAATCTCTGATAAAACAACAGTTAACAAGCTACAAGAGATGACAGTCAAAAACTTTGGTATTTCAACATGAGCTGCACATCTCATACACATCATAAATATGGAAAAGAGTGAGTTGCAACTCAGAAAACATGCATCTTGTAAGCAACCAAGAATTTGGTATGCTCGTGGTGATTTTGGCCCACAATGCAATTGGAAGATGAAATGAGAGAGCAAGCAATTATTGACCAAACCAATCATCAACACTCACTAGGATCAAACATGTGGGTGAGTTACAACTCAAGGATCATACATATACAAACAGAAATACAACTTTGGGTATGTTGTGGCAGATTTTAGCATAACATTGCAATGGAAAGTGGAATTTGAAGGATTATGAAATAAGGCATGAATAGGTCAAACAAAACTAGTATACACCTCATAAATGTGATAAGGAAAGTGTTTTAAATTCAAAGAAGAGCATGTATCCATTAGAATGAAAATTGGTGCATTGTGGTAAAAATTGAAAAATCTGCCCTGGCAAGATTTGTGGCAGCAGGTGATTTCTTTAAAGCAGTGAGTTTTTGAAGGGATCAAAGTTATGCACATGCTACATATATGATAAAAGATGATACCAAACTCACAAAGTGGTTACAAACCTCATCAAACAGGAAATAGCAATTGAAACTTCAAGACATACAACAACACACTTAAATATGCAACCAGCCATAACCATGACAGTTGGAGAATTTGAGATTATGCACAAGTTTTAAATGTATATGATGAAGATTTAATGCACATAAATCATGTAAACAATGCTTGAAACAGAAAATGACTTATTGACCTCATGGTATTTTGAACAAATGCAACAGTTTGAGGTATGATATGTCAAATTGAACATTTAAGCAAATTTTGTGCACAACAACAACATACACATACTTAAAATAGGTAATTAAATGAGTCCACAACTTCAAGTTAAGCAAAAGACACACCAAATCAAGAATGACATGTTGATTCCAATTTGACAGCAAAACATCTAAGACTTCAAGATAGCAAAATGTAACAACATTCACATCTTTCAAAATCTCCACCAAGACACACATCATGAAATACACCAAACATTGACCGAAGACTTTGGATACAAGACATAACAAGCATAACCACTTAAAAACCACTTCATAGCAATGATGGGCAAGAAAGACATGAAAATAGCATAATGTGAAAACAAGGGCCACTTTGATTCAAACATGATCAAGGGCAAGGGGGAAATCTATGAGTATCTTACAAGTTATCCTCATCTCAATAATGAACTAAAACTAAACAAGTCTAGGGCAAGTTTCATCAATATCCCAACATTGGACCCTAAAACTACCACATGGCCAAAATCTTTACAAACAAGTTAAGCATGACATTAAAGTAAAAACTTGTAACATATCATCCACATATCATTTACAAATGATAAAATATTAACAAAACAAGTATCATGATCATGGAAACTAGAGTTCTTGACAAAGAAACACAATAGGGAAACCCTGGCATATTTCACAAAAATCAACACAAAATGACAATACATGAAAATGTATGATAAATAGAGAGTTGGAATGTCACATACCTATTGTAGACAAGTCTTGAGCAAGCTAAGAAGCTTAGAAACCCAGAGATCCTTTTCTTTGGCAAGGACTTGAAGCTTGTTTCCTTTTGAAGTAACAAACCACTTTTCAAGAGAGTTGGAGTTAATGGATTTCCAGCTGGTTTTTAATGCCTTAGACAATTATAATATGATGTATGTGAGGTGTGTGGATGGTTAGATCAACAAGGAAAGTCTTGGACCAAGGTTTGGCAAGTTTTGAGGGTTGTGGTCAAACTTTCTTAGTGTGAAAGTTGACTTTTGGCAATTTGATAGTTTTTGAAGATTTAAAGGTACGGACACCTTCTATATGACATTTAAAGATTGTAGGGGTGGTTTTTAGAGGTTTGGAAGGGATGGAACTGGTCTTGAGCAGAGTTTTTCTCAAGACAGTTGTTTATTAAAATGGAGGTTTTGAAACCTTTAGAATTCTTGATGAATGAGAGGAGAGTGAGAGTTGTGGTGTTATGGTATTGCTCTGGTGTGTTTCAGTTCATAGAGGAGGCCTCTATTTATAGGAGAAATGAGGGTGAGGGCTGATTTGGTTTTTTCCATTTTTGGAGGGAGATTTGAGATTTTTCAAGTGAATCTTCCAAAATCTTTGTGGCAGCTCCAACCCATCAGCTCCATGGACCAATGCTGAGCCAATATCAGTTGAGATGGGAAGGATGGGATGGCTATGAAGATAGGGGACTGCAGCTGCCCAACTTGCTTGAAAAGTTTCTCTTTCATGGTTTTAATGATTATTTTAATATCCACTTGTTATCAACTTTGCAATGCTCATCAAACCAACTCATTTTCTGGTTTTCTCCTCATCCACACCTCACATTATCAGTTTGAATTACAATCCAAAGGCTGAGAATAGTCCAAGTTGTGAAAAACTGATTTTTGGGAAGTGTTGGAGTGTGGATTCAAGTATTGAGAGGCCCAACTTCTATGGTGCATAACATCCTGCTCAAACATGCTATTGAGGAGTTGTACCACAATTTGGAAAGCCCTTAAGTAGCTCTACAACTTTCATGTTTTGGGAATTTCCAAATTCTTGATGGAACTAGGTTGAAAAACACTTCAAAGTTCTGAAAAAATCACTTACAAGTGTTAAATAACTTAGAATTTTTCTAAGTTATTTACCCTTCAAAAATGAATTTTTCTATAACTCCAATTCTATGCATTGTTTGATCATGGACCACTTTGAAGCTTTTGTAGGATTTTTCAATAGATTTCTAATGAGCTTTGAACCACTTCAATTGGATGTGTGGTTGAGGAGTTATGGTCTTGCCCCTTTCAAAACCCTAATTCCCAATTTTTGCAATTACTTCTCAACCCTTGATCCAATGGTCATGAAATTTGATGGGGAGGTGTAATATGATATAAGGAACATTTTTTATTCGTACCTTGAATTCAAATTCCTTATTGTTGGAGAGTTGACTTTTTGGTCAACCGTTCGATCGATCAGTGTCTACCGAGTCGCCCGTTGGTGATCCGGACATCCTGAGGACTTGAAACTCTTTGGATGGACTTTACTAAGCCATAGGAGCTTAATGGACCTTGATCCCACCATTGAAATACTCTTTGAATCAAAATTCAACTATAGTTGACTTTTTCTAATCGAAAACCCTAATCGGGTATCTCAAATTGCACTGTTCTCAATCCCCGGGTGACCACCTCAAATTGCACTTATTCTTGGTTCAATCTATCATCCTTGATCTTGTTTGAAGTTGGATCAATCCAAAACATTGATTGATCAAACCCTCAAAGTTTCTATTTTGACGGTATGGAACCCTAATTCATCTGCATCTTAACAAAGATAAACTTGAAATGGGTTAAGGTTAGTTAATCAAACAAATACGATCCTACAATGATGATGAGGATCTAAGGGGTCAAAATTTGGGGTGCAACAGTTGCCCCTATTTAAATATCTTCACTAATGAGAGATGACAATCCTCATAGAATCTTAGTGAAAGGTATTTTAAATATAGCAAACCAGAAATTTTGTCCCTTAGATCCGATGGTATGCAAAAGGACAAATGCAAATATGCCATGAATCTAAATGATGTTATATGATGCTTGAATGCAAGACAGATGCAGACGCACGAGGAAATATAAAAGAACGACAATACAACGAGTAACCACTCACGAGGGGTCCAACACACTGGGGAAAGATTCAAGGCGAAAGTAAGCAAGATAGTTCAAACATGACTAAAGATGCTTGTTCAAGGAAATCTTTGACACCGGGGACACAAATTCTGCTAGGGAAGACACATCTTCATTGGGGAAAGGAGATACGAACCTCATTGGGGATAACTAGATGAGGAAGTCTATCAGGGAAGATGACAATTCTTCATTGGGGAAACGAAAGAAAAGAAACACAAACCTCACTGGGGAAAGGACCCATTGAGAAGAAACTTTGCTGGGGAAATAAATCCACTGGGGAAGCAAAGCTTCACCGGGGAAAAAGACGGAACGAAGACACGAATCTCACTGGGGACAACCATATGAGAAAATTTCCTATAACGAAGAGTTCAAATGGGATCTTCAGGAAAAGGTTAGAAACAAGACCGGGCGTGCCGGGGAAATTAGTATCCACTAATTCTCCGAGACTTGACTGGAAAAGCAAAAGCTTCAACTGGCGAGACTGGTGACAACCAGAATGGCTTCGAACGATGCTAGTTTCCACTAGACTTACTAGGGATATGGTGACAACCAAATCAATAACGGTTTCCAAGAAGTGCTAAACAGTACCAGACTTCCTGGGGATGTGGTAACGACCAAATCAAAGTTCCAATTATAATTGGGAATTCCAACAATGTTGTCAAAACAACAGGACTCTGGCTGGGGGAGTTGGTAACAATCAACTTTCTGTACTAATAATGATTAGTTTTCAAGCGATGCCAATAACCACTGGACTTAGAGGAGACTGGTGATGACCAAATCAGGATATACCATTAACAATTGGTTCTGGATAATGCTAGTAACCACTAGACTTAACTGGGAATTTTGGTGACGACCGAGTCCAGGGAGACCAATGACCATTGGATTTTCAAAGAGTTTGGTAACGACCAGACCAATGCGGTGATAACAATCTGCTTTAAGCGATGCCAATAATTATTGGACTTTTAAGGAATTTAGGTGACGACCAAATCAGGTATACCAATGACGATTGGTTCTGGATAATGCTAGTAACCACTAGATTTTCCAAATGAGGCTAGTGACCACTAGGCTTAGAAAGATTGGTACTAACCGAATCAAGAAGCACCAATAACAATTGGATCTGAAGGTAATACTAGTAACCACTAGATTCAAGAAGATTGGTAATAACTGAATCAAAAGTTACCAATAACCATTGGATTTGCAGGTAATACTAGTAACGACTAGGTTTTTAATCAGATTGGTGAAAATCGAATCAAGGGGACTCCAATAACAATTGGTTTGCTTTATAACAGAATCAGTAACAACTGGGTTTGGAAAATGGTTGGTGACGACCGAGTCACGGTACCGAACGTAATTAGTTCTAAACATGTGCTAGTGACCACTAGTCTTTCAAATTTTGTTGGTGACGACCAGATCGAAGATGAAACTTTGGTAACCACCCCCCCCCCCTGTTGGTTAAATTGGATATTGCTAGTCACCACTAGCTTCCCAGAGAAAGTAAGGAAACCCCAGGATGTCGACTTTGAAGCGAACAAATCGAAGATAAAGATAACGACCAAAGAATCTCAAAGGCAACATCCTAAACAGGCAAAAAACCAAAACCAGAAATGCAAACAAATGTGTATGCTGGCATGATGTTGTATGTAAGACGCAGACCGACCCGTAGGAACAAAGGAAAACAAAACAAAGAGAGAACTCGTCACGCTGAGTTTCAAAATGCCTCAAGTCAGGCGACACTTCCTTCCTTGGTGTAGATAACGATCTTTTCTCAATAATATCTTCGTAATTCTGCAGAGAAGAAGTTTTAGCTTAAGAGCTAGAATTGTTGTCGGACCCATCTAGCTCGGTCAAAGGTAACAGCAACTTCCACAACTTCGAGAACTGTGTAATATCATCATATTACCTCTAGAATTTTTCAATCATTTTGTCAAATGGTGCTTCCTTTTTAAAACAAGACTTTAAGTTTTTCAAAACACTTTGCTTTCATGAAAATTCTTATTAACAAATAAGTGAAATTGCATAACAAAAATAGCGGATCATAACAACGATTTGGCCAAAAATCTGATTTTTATTGATAGACAAGAACTTTACAAAAGGCAAAGCCTTGGGGATTTTATAAGTTTGAAAAATGGCAACAAAAAAGGTTATAGAATCCCATAATAATCCGGTCCTTCCGACTGCCAGTTCACTTGCTTCGCTGCTTCTGACGAGAATAACAGGCGTTGACCTTTCTTCTAATATTCTGCACAGGACTCTGCCCCAACGTCTTCCAACTTTCAAACATTGGGCTTTCATCTTGATGCAGCACTGCAATTTCTTTCTAGGTATTTTGTTTCAGGCGTAGTATTTTCTCACTGCGTCTGAGTTGATGGGATACTTGAGTTGTTCGCCATCCATAGTTTCTAGAATCAGAGATCCTCCGGAGAAGATAGTCTTTACAACGAAAGGGCCGTCATAGTTGGGCGTCCACTTGCCACGCATATCCTTTTGAGTTGGCAGAATCTTTCTAAGCACAAGCTCTCCTTCCCTATACTCTTTGGGACGAACCTTCTTGTTGAACGCTCTGATCATCCTTTGTTGATAGATTTGACTGTCACACATGGCCGTCATTCTTTTTTCGTCAATGAGGTTCAACGAGTCGAATCTTTCTTTTATCCATTCGTCTTCATCAAGCTTTGCTTCCGTCAAGATCTTCAAGGAAGGTATTTTGACTTCAACGGGTAGCACATCGTCCATCCCATACACTAAGGAAAAGGGGGTTGCCCCTATCGAAGTGTGCACCGATGTTCGGTATCCGTGCAAAGCGAATGGTAGCATCTCGTGCCAATCTTTGTAAGTTACGACCATCTTTTGTATTATCTTTTTGATGTTTTTGTTTGCAGCTTCAACTGCACCATTCATCTTAGGTCTGTAAGGAGACGAATTGTGATGTTTGATCTTGAAATCTTCACAAAGTTCCTTCATCGTTTTGTTGTTCAGATTCGACCCGTTGCCAGTGATGATCTGGTTAGGGATACCATATCGGCAGACGATCTCCTTTTTGATGAAGCGAGCAACCACTTTAAGGAACATTTTTTATTCGCACCTTGAAGTCAAATTCCATATTTTGGAGAGTTGACTTTTTGGTCAACCGTTCGATCGATCGGTGTCTACCGAGTCGCCCGTTGGTGATCCGGACATCCTGAGGACTTGAAACTCTTTGGATGGACTTTACTAAGCCATAGGAGCTTAATGGACCTTGATCCCACTATTGAAATACTCTTTGAATCAAAAGTCAAACTATAGTTGACTTTTTCTGATCGAAAACCCTAATCGGGTATCTCAAATTGCACTGTTCTCAATCCTCGGGTGACCACCTCAAATTGCACTTATTCTTGGTTCAATGTATCATCCTTGATCTTGTTTGAAGTTGGATCAATCCAAAACATTGATTGATCAAACCCTCGAAGTTTCAATTTTGACGGTACGAAACCCTAATTCATCTGCATCTTAACAAAAATAAACTTGAAATGGGTTAAGGTTAGTTATTAAACAAATACGATCCTACAATGATGATGAGGATCTAAGGGGTCAAAATTTGGGGTGCAACAATGTCAGAAGTCCCCGCAGAATTGTTGGATCAAGTTTGTGGATGCTCATTTCTCGCTTTTATTTAGCATATGCCCATTTCCGAGGAAATGGAAGGTCAGAGATATGACATGTTCTTGCTTTTATTTAGCATTTTCCCATTTCCAAGGAAATGGAAGGTCATAGATATTGACAATTCTCGCTTTTATTTAGCGTTTGCCCATTTCCGAGGAAATGGAAGGTCAGAGATATTGACAATTCTCGCTTTTATTTAGCGTTTGCCCATTTCCTAGGAAATGGAAGGTCAGAGATATTGACAATTCTCGCTTTTATTTAGCGTATGCCCATTTCCAAGGAAATGGAAGGTCAGTGATATTGACATTTCTCGCTTTTGTTCAGCGTGTGCCCATTTCTGAGGAAATGGAAGGTCAATGATGTTGACGAGATTCGCTTTTACGTAGCGTATGCCTGTTTCTGCGGAAATGGAGGATCAAGGATATTGATGTCTTGCTTTACATAGTGCCTGCTTATCGTAGCGTTTGTCATTGACTCGACACCTGTGGCGTCACGCAGGTGTTTGATATTGAAATCAGGTTCTTTATCGGATGATTGATCAGTTGTTGCTGTGACAACCATATTCAATTGTTTGGATGTGGTGTTCCCAAGCAGTTTGGAGGTTTACTTTTTTTCGGTTAGCAAATTTCTGGGTTCTCTGGTATTCAACCGTCTTCTACCTCGATTTCCTGAAAGTCGTTCGCTTTTCATCTAGTCAGGTCCAAGCCGCTTGAATAGGGGCAGCTGTTACACCCCAAAATTTGCCTAACCTTTTCTTACTTGGTTTATGTTTCATTTGCATTAGCATATCATTTATGTTTCATTTGCATTAACATATCATTAATCATTTAACAAGGGATCAAGTTTGGAGCCTTTCTAGAGGTCTTATGCAAGTTTAAGAAGTCACCATAATCATCAGGAAGAAGGTTGGGTTCTTAAGAGGTTCATTTGCTTGCATGGGGTTAGTCTCCTAATTTGAGGACCAATTGAAGATCATCAATGAATGGTAAGGCCTTTACCAAGGTGAGAGGGTGTGAGTAGAGCTCATTGAAGTGCTTTGAAGGTCAGGGTGGAGCTCAATCAAGTCATTATGCCAAGTGTGAAGAGCCACAGTTGAGGGTGTTGAGTAGGGTGTTCATCTGAGTAACCCTAAGTAAACTGACCAATTGAGGAGGATCAAAGTTCAATTATAGGTCTTTGTAATCATGGATAGTTGTGTTGAGACACATGAGATGATATTTCAAGATCTATGCAAGAAAAGTTCACAGTGTGAGAAGTTGCTAAATTAGGGTTCTCAGGGTAAAATCCCCTATTTAGTGCCAAACTTCAAGACCACTTATCTCAAGATGAAAGTTTAATCTCCACTTTTGTCCAACATGAAACTTGTAGAGCGTGCTCTTAGCTTTAATTTGAGTACTAGAAGTCCTCCATTGGATTTATAGAACTCAAGTTATGGTCCAGACAAGTTATATGTCATCTGAGGAATGTGAAATTTGTCTGTGAAAGTTCACCAACTTCCAAGGAACTTTTGACCTAGGAGGGTGTTTATCCTAAACTTTTGGCCAACATCACAGTTGTAGGTCTTGATCTTAGCTTTCCAAATTGTATTATAAGTCCTCCATCAGATTTGTAGAACTCAAGTTATGAGGTTTACAAGTTAGGGGTATTTTGGGAAAGTGAGATTATAGGCCATTTTCAATTATAGGTCAAAATCTTCAACTTGCACATCTCAAATGCAATTTTGTTCAACATGGAACTTGCTCAAAATATGGTTTTTAGTTCAACCAAGAGCTCATGGTGAATTTATTTGGTCCATCGTAAGAGTTGACTTGAAGTGGTTTGAAAGAAAGAGAAATTAAAGGCATTATTTGGTGGGAAATTCAAATAAATTGTTATGTGCACAAAATATGCCAAATGACCACTCAATTTGATCAGAAATGATGATTTAGAAACATTGGCAATTCTAGAATTTGCAATTGACTTATAATTCATGGTGTTTTGAGATGTTTCTTGACTAATAAGCAACATCACAAGAAATCATTCACAAAGCCAATTGGGAAGCTCTAGCTGATCTGAATCCATTCTAAATGTGTTATGCAAGCTAACCAAAGCTTGTCATGCAAGGAATTGAGCCAAATTCGAGCTTGCCATGTTCAAATTTTTGGAGAAATTTTGAAAATGGATCTTCTGAATTGGGCCTGGCCTGGGTCTCTAGAAGTTTCTATCACACTCTATAAATGTTCAGAAACTCATTTGAGCAAGGGTTGGTGATTCATTGGTGCTGAATTTAGAGATTGCAACTCAAGTTCTCAAGCTTCAACTCAAATTCGAGTTCTCAGTTTAAGCCATTTTCAGATCAAATTGAAGGTTCTACAAGCTTTTACCATCATCACTGAGTAGATCTGGAAGGTTTGGAAGCAAGATTCAAGCCATAGACATCTCAATTCAAAGCTTAAAGTCAGGTTGGTAAATCTCAAATTTCCTCTTAATCTAGCATGATGTAGTTAGAAACAAGCATGTGGCTAGGATCTATGTGAAATGTAGCACGTTTTAGTTTGAATTGGTGATAATTGGTGGTGATCAAGAGTGCACTATGAATTCTGTTTTGATTCGATTAGAAGTGATCATGAGGAATTAATACAAGTGAGATAGCTTAGGTTAATTAGTGTTAGATGAGGATCATTTCTATACCATTAATTGGACGTTTGGTGAAGATTGATGTGTTGACATATTTTGGATCTTGATTCAGTTTAGAAAATCTAGAAGGATTCAGTCCATTTGAATATGATATTTGGATTCAGGAGGAAATTTTGAGTGAAATGATGTTAAGTTCGATGAAATTTGTTAACATGCAATTACCTCTCACCGAAGAAGACGGTGGCGCCATCGTCTGGTTTTTACCCCTCGCCTGAGTTCAGAGGAAGAAGAAAGTTTATGAGACGTTGGATCTGGCTGGAACTTGGACTAAGTAGGATCATCGTGTGGCTCTCATTCAAACTAAGATTTTGCCTCTCCTCCAAAACGAGGTCGTTTCATTAAACGACGTGGAATCCCACTCAGCTCCACCTCACTCCTCACATGGACACGCGCGTTAGCCTAGGATTTGCTTACTAAGTCTGATGATCCAATGGCTCTCATAATTCCCTGAATTTTATTTAGTTTTAATTTCCATTTTGATTTTCTTTTATTTTATTTTCATTCTAAAATCATTTTTAATTTCAATAATTGTCAGAAAAATAAAAGAAAAATATCCCCATGATCCTCTCTTGATTTGTGATTTTTCTATGATGATAGATTTAATTTATGATGATTTTTCAATTTAATTCATATTTTTCTTATTTTGGATATTTCATTAATTTGGCATAATTGGCTCCTCTATTTGTTGATTTTTGTTCTCTCATTTGATAGATACTAGGTTAGAGATGTATGCTCCCATACGAATTTTCTCACATTTTTTAGAAAATCATAGCTTCTGATTTAGAGGTAGGTTTAGATCCTTTCCCCATTAATGGTTTCCCTTGATACCTTTCAACTTAGGATTTATTAGAGGACTTAGAAGTTGAATTAGGCCCTGATTTCTGGACTATAGATCTTTAACAAATGCATGTTCCCATATAAAAATAATTAGATTTTTAGGACGTGTTTTGTATTTTAGATAGAATATTCAAGTTGTTTGTTCATTTGGTGCTTCAACCTTGGTGTTTGTTTTGGAATGGACTCAAAGTGGGCTTTTCTTGCATGTTGGGCTTCTGGTTCCTCTTGGATCATGTCATGAGCATGATGAAGCTTTTGTGGAGTGGCTGGTGGAGCTTGGCTTGGAGCTTTTCTTTTCTTTTTGTTAGCTTTTTGTAGCTTATAAGATTAGGGTTTTTAGGAGAGAGCTTTAAAAGTAGTTTTTTCCTTCAAATAAGCATGGTTGGTTTCACTTGCCTTCCATTCTCATCCTAT
>OZ012740.1:423660449-423709386 GCA_963859935.3 Lathyrus sativus
TCAACCCACAGCTCACAACTTCTTTGATGATCTTCAAATACACTCAAGATAGGAGACAGATCCACTGCTTGATCCACTAACTTCTCAGATTTCAATTTCCTTCTGATGACTTGGATAGGCTTGAATTTGAATAAGAACCTCTTGATAGGCTCATAGAGATAAGAATAGTACTTGGTCCCTTGTTGAATGACTTGCTATGCTATGCTATGCAAATGATCAGACTATGTACATGACTTTATATGCAAATGCTAATGCAATTGAAACATAAACCAAGTGAAGTAGGTTGAGCAAATTTTAGGGTGCAACAGCTGCCCCTATTCAAGCGACTTGGACCCGATTGGGTGAAACGCCCGGAGCCTTCAGACATTCGAGGTACAAGACGGTTGAATACTAAGAACTCGGAAATTTGCCAACCGCAGAAATAACTGCACCACCGTTTGGGGACCGACGTCCACTAACTGAATTTGGTTGTTACGGCAACAACTGATCCGACGTCTGATAGTTCTGATTTCAACTTCAACCACCTATGTAACGCCACAGGTACTGAACACTTTTCGCAAAACACCTCTATCCACAACTGGACTAACCTTATCAACACAAGAAGAGGGACAAATTCGTCAACACGAATAGAGATTTTGTTGTCACAGGAGTAACCTTGTCCACATCTGGACCCAAACTTCGTCAAACCACGAATACACAAATCTGTCCACGTCAGGACTCATATATCAACAACACAGGAATAGAACTTCGTCCATGTTAGGACGCCTGTTTCGTCAACACGAAGAAATCTCAACTAAACTTGTCCACGTCAGGACTCCACTTGCCGTCAACACGGAAAAATCTCGGCGACTTCGCTGGGGATGACTCGTCTGCATTTCATCAGCACGAGGGGATCCTATCAACATAGGAATGAATTGTCCACGTCAGGAATAAATCGTCCATATTAGGAATAAACTTTCCACGCTAGGAATAACCTGTCCACGTTAGTAATAACCTTTCCACGTTAGGAATAAACTTTCCACGTTAGGAATAAATCGTCCACGTTAGGAATAAACTTTCCACGTTAGGAATAAACTTTCCACGTTAGGAATAAATCGTCCACGTTAGGAATAAAATTTCCATGTTAGGAATAAACTTTCCACGTTAGGAATAAACTTTCCACGTTAGGAATAAATCGTCCACGTTAGGAATAAAATTTCCACGTTAGGAATAAACTTTCCACGTTAGGAATAAACTTTCCACGTTAGGAATCACATCTCGTCTTGACTTGTCCACGTCAGGACTCACATCTCGTCTGCACAAGAAAATCCTATCAGCATGGGGGTACAATCGTCCACGTCAGGACACCGTTTCGTTGACCCGAAGAAATGTAAATTCGTCCACGTCAGGACTCGCGCATCTTCGACCCGCTGAGGAAATAAAACTTGTCCACGTCAGGACTCACGCCTCGCCAACACGAAGAGAGATAAATTTGTCCACGTCAGGACTCGCGCATCTTGACAACACGAAGAACTATAAACTTGTCGATATGAAGGAACATATCTGCTGGGGATAACTGGTCCACGAAGAGTAATCAATTTTGTCCGCGTCAGGACTCCACATTCCATCAATACGGAGAAATCGAATCTGTCCACGTTAGGACTAGCACATCTCGTCAACCAGAGGAAATAAATATATCCACGTTAAGACACCCACTTCTCTAGCACGAAGAAATCCTGTCAATATAGGAATAAATTGTCCATGTCAAGACTCATATTTCGTCAACGCGAGGAACTCCCATCAATATAGGCAATAAAATTTTGGCGACTCCGGGGAAATACTCCTGTCAACCAGTAAGAAAATACATCCGTCTGTTCCTATGGGAAGATACTCCGAATACAGTTTCTCTGCTTATCTCCACAGTAACTAACTCCATTGGTCCCAACCCACAAACCTTTTAGCACTGACGTGACAGCGACTTTGAAGCAGACTCTACTGAGGATATTTGGAAGCCAAACTATCGGACGCCTGTTCTGATAACCGGCGGCAGCCTCTGAAATTCTGATTCATGAAACCCTTTGATGCTGACGTAACAACAAATTTGAAGAAAATAATCCGCTGGCCGGACTAGAGAAACTTCAACAAGCAACTCTGGCCGGGAAAACAAAAGAAATTTAAACAAATAACTCTGCTCGGGGACAAAGAGAACTTAACCTAATAACTCTGTGGGAAAATAGTAAGATGAACCTTATCATCACACGTCTCACGGCGAGACCTCGAATGTCTAGTCATAGATCTAAGCTAGAACTCCATACTCCTGCTAAGAAAACACACCTGAAAGCAAAAGGTTAACCAACCTGATTTATGTTTCAAAAATGCGTATGTTTGAAAATGGCGTAATGCTCCGTACGACATGGAAATGCTACGCGTTCTTATTTGGGTAGATGCAAATATGACACTATATGCCAATGCAGATGCAGATTCGAACTGCTGGGATACAGAAGACCGCTTCAGCAAAATAAATGTTGAAGACAACGCCAACTCCGCTGGGGGTAACCAGGTGCCACAGAATTATTCCAGCAAAATAAATGCTGGAAGTGTGAAGCCAACTTCGCTGAGGGATAATTGAATGCGCCAATCTTGGTTGGACTTCTGCTGGGGAGTGAACGGGTATCACACGGTATTCCGACAAAATAAATGCCAGGGCACACAGCCAACTCTGCCGGGGAGAGTTTTCTTTTTTAATCTTTGAGTTCCACTGGGAGGAACGACAACACTTGCTGGAAAGAGAACTCCGCTGGGGACGAAACGATTCTCTTGGGGAAAATCAACTGTCTCCGCTGGGGGAGAGTAAATGACCCTACTGGGAAGGGTAGACTGTCTAAGTACAGCTCACGAGTTGGAAATATTAATCTTCTGAGACTAAAACACTCTGCTCGGGATGGGGGGATCCTTTTGGGGGATACCACACTGTCTGACTACAGCCTTCAATCTTGGAATCGTCAATTCTGCTGAGGGTAAACGCCCTGTTGGAGACTGCCCTTTAGATAAGCTACGACTAGCTGGGGAATTTGATCCTTCTTTAGTAAGGAACATTGTTATCTTGGAAGCGCGACCTGCATGGAGATTCACTTCACATAACGATCAAGTCTTTTCGTTACGAGCTTCTGGTCCATACTGCAATCTTTTGATCGTCCACTTCATACGGCCACGAACTCTGCAACACCACAAACAAGACAAGACAAGTCTACGCCACCAAATCTATTCAGGTTAGCGTTAGTGACATTATTTTCAGTTAATTCAAAGTTTTAGCAATTATTGGCAAGGGCCATCGACGTTATACACACGCTAGTTTCATTAAACCTAGGCGTTTATCATGTGCAAAACAGTAAAGAACCAGCATCAAGTACTGAATAACATGTTTTATTGATTGGGCCCCTAAATGGGCAGAGTTTTGTACACGGGATGTAACTCCTGAAAAGAGGAAGCTACGCACAACAAATATACAAGGATGCACAAGAAGCATAAATATGATGACAAATCAAATTTGTACACATGTCGGCAACGGGATGCAGACGAACACCACGAGCTGATCCTCCTATGACTCGCCCGACTCTAATGTTTTTCCAGCGTTCACACTTCCGAAGAGATTGTATCTGATAATCGACCCCTCAGGTATATTCTCCCGCGCCAATGCTCACTGCAGTATCAAATTCGGACCGCAGTCATTTGCCTTTCAAATCCCTAACTTTTGCGTGAACCGCCCTTTACGGGTTTTCAGTTCACCGGGATACCCTTTTTTGCCGAAGCCGCCCAGTGTAGGTTTTCAACTTCGCGGCTGTACATTTTTTTTTAATTTTATCCCTAACTTTTGCCCGAACCTTTCATTCTGTTTTTGGTTCGCCAGGATGCCCCATTTTTGCCTGGACTCTCTTTTTTTCTGTCCAGCGGGTCAATTTCAAGCAAAGTATTTTTTAACTGCGTCCGAATTCACAGGCAACGTAAAGTCTTCACCGTCCATGGTGGACAATAATAAAGCCCCCTCCTGAAAAGACTTTTCTGACAACGTATGGCCCTTCGTAGTTGGGGGTCCACTTGCCCCTGTGATCTGCCTGTGGCGGGAGTATCCTTTTCAACACAAGGTCGCCCGTCTAAAAGCTCCGAGGATGTATCTTCTTATCATATGCTTTCTTCATTCGGCTCTAGTACAAACGACCGTATGCTAGAGAAGCTAGCCTCTTCTCGTCCATTAAACTCAGCTGGTTCAACCTATCCTTCACCCATTCTGCCTCGTCTAGTTGGACATCTCGTAGTACTCTCAGAGAAGGAATCTCAACTTCCAGTGGTAGTACTGCTTCCATTCCATACACCAACGAGAACGGGGTTGCCCCGGTTGATGTGCGTACCGTCGTACGATAACCGTGCAAAGCAAAAGGTAGCATCTCATGCCAGTCCTTATAGGTCACCACCATCTTCTGAACGATCTTCTTTATATTCTTATTGGCTGCTTCAACCGCACCATTCATCTTGGGTCGGTAAGGGGAGGAGTTGTGATGCTCGATCTTAAAATTCTGACAGAGCTCCTTCATCATTTTGTTATTCAGGTTTGAACCGTTGTCAGTGATTATCCGCTCGGGGATTCCATATCTGCAAATGATATCTCTCTTGATGAACCTGGCTACCACCTGCTTAGTCACACTCGCGTAAGATGTCGCTTCCACCCATTTGGTGAAATAATCAATTGCTACTAGAATGAAATGGTACCCGTTAGAAGCTGTCGGCTCGATCTTTCCAATCATATCGATTCCCCACATCGAGAATGGCCATGGTGACGACATCACGTTCAGAGGACTCGGAGGCACATGGATCTTATCAGCATAGATCTGGCACTTATGACACTTCTTCGCAAACTTGAAACAATCAGTTTCCATAGTCAGCCAATAATAACCTGCCCGCAGCAGCTTCCTCGTCATGGCATGCCCACCAGCATGCGTACCAAATGTACCCTCATGTATTTCCTCCATGAGCAGCTTCGCCTCTTTCTCATCTACACAACGTAGTAGCACCAAGTCGTGATTTCGTCTGTACAGGACACCGTCCGAATTCAGGTAGAAATTACCCGCCAATCTCCTGAGGGTCTTCTGATCGTGACTGGATGCCCCAGCCGGATACTCTTTGTTTTTCAGGAAATTAAGGATATCGAAATACCACGGTTTATCGTCAGATGCTTCGTCAATGGCAAATACGAAGGCAGGTCTGTCAAGCTGGGAGATAACAATTCTGGGAGCCTCATTCCAGAAGTTGACTTTGTACATGGAAGACAAAGTGGCTAGGGCGTCAGCCATCTGATTCTCTGCTCGCGGTACATGATGCAATTCAACCTTGTCAAAGAAAGGCAACAATCTCCTTGCGTAATTCATGTACGGTATCAAATTAGGCTGACGTGTCTCCTATTCCCCTTTTATTTGATTCACCACCAGAGCTGAGTCTCCGTATACGTCTAGATTTTTGATTCGCAAATCAATGGCTTCTTCAAGCCCCATGATACAAGCTTCGTATTCGGCTTCGTTATTGGTAACTGGAAAGGTCAATCGAGCGGTAAACGGGATGTGCGACCCGTGTGGAGTAGTGATGATTGCCCCTATTCCGCTACCGTAGGTGTTTACAGCTCCGTCAAAGATTAACTTCCATTTGGAGCCCAATTCTGGTCCTTCGTCTGGCAACGGCTCTTCACAATCTTTCATCTTTAGGTACATGATATCCTCGTCAGGAAAATCAAACCTCATCGATTGGTAATCCTCAATAGGCTGCTCTGCCAAGTACTCAGACAGTACACTCCCCTTTATAGCCTTCTACGAGACATACTGGATGTCATATTCGGTCAAAACCATCTGCCAACGGGCAATTCTCCCGGATAAAGCCTGCTTTTCAAACACGTATTTGATAGGATCCATCTTCGAGATGAGCATGGTTGTATGATTCAGCATGTATTGCCTCAAACGCTTGGCGGCCCAGGCTAGCGCGCAACAAGTTTTTTCAAGCATTGAATATCGAGATTCACATTCAGTAAACTTCTTACTCAAGTAATATATTGCATGCTCTTTTCTTCCTGTCTCGTCGTGTTGACCGAGAACACAACCCATACTTCCCTCAAGAACTGTCAAATACATAATCAAAGGTCTCCCTGCCACTGGGGGTATCAAAATAGGAGGCTCCTGCAAATACCGCTTTATTTTATCGAACGCCTTTTGACAATTTTCATTCCACGCTACGGCCTGGTCTTTTTTCAACAGCTTGAATAACGGCTCACACGTAGCTGTTAGGTGAGATATGAACCGAGCGATGTAGTTCAATCTCCCTAAAAACCCGCGCACCCCTTTCTCTGTTCTAGGCGTCGGCATCTCTTGTATCGCTTTTATTTTTGCAGGATCAACCTCTATTCCTTTTTCGCTCACGATAAACCCCAGCAGTTTACCCGATCTCACCCCGAAGGTGCACTTGTTAGGGTTCAGTCTCAGCCTGAACTTCCTAAGCCTTTTGAATAACTTCAGCAGATTCACCAAATGCTCTTCCTCCGTCTGGGATTTGGCAATCATATCATCGACATAAACTTCGATCTCCTTATGCATCATATCATGGAAAAGAGTCGTCATTGCACGCTGATACGTTGCCCCAGCATTCTTTAATCCGAAGGGCATCACTTTATAACAAAATATTCCCCAAGGCGTAATGAAGGTAGTCTTCTCCATGTCTTCTGGCGCCATTTTAATCTGATTATAGCCCGAGAAGCCATCCATGAAGGAGAATACGGAGAATTGAGCAGTGTTGTCAACCAGCACATCGATTTGAGGAAGCGGAAAATCGTCCTTCGGGCTCGCTTTATTCAAATCACGGTAATCTACGCACATTCTCACTTTACCGTCTTTCTTTGGCACTGGTACAATATTAGCGACCCATGAGGGATATTTTGTAACAGCTAGGAAACCAGCATCCCACTGCTTTTGGACCTCCTCCTTAATTTTCACTGCCATATCAGGTCTAGTTCTGCGAAGCTTCTGCTTAACCGGCGGGCATTCTTCTTTTAATGGCAGGCGGTGCACAACCATATCTGTATCAAGCCTAGGCATGTCTTCATACGACCAAGCGAACACATCACTATACTCTCTAAGCATTTCAACCAGTCTTCGCTTGACGTTGTTCTGCAGCGCAGCTCCTATACGGATGTTCTTTTCAACCCCTTCCGACCCCAGGTTAATAATTTCGATGACCTCCTCGTGAGGCAGAATGACTCGTTCTTCTTGCTTTACCAACCAAGACAATTCTTCGGGCACGTCGCCATCTTCGACAATCTCTTCTTCGGCCTGAAATACCGGGTGCTCAAAGTCAAGACGAGTCATAGGCGGTTCAATGATGTCATCTGAAAATGTTATCCTGCAAAAGGAATGGTTAAATGCTTCAAAATGCGTATAAAGCGAATAACCACGTTGCCATTTTATTGTAAAACACAAAACAGGAAAAACAGAGATCGCAATATTTGTACATGAAAAAACGCCTTTTATTTAATGATTAAACAATGCAATGTACATAACAGCACAACCCTAAGCAAAATCATGATGCCCCGGGTAAGACACCAGATTGTTCAACAATTAAGAAAACAAAGTATTACTGTTTGAGAGTCACAGGAACAATCTCCTGAATAGACCAATTGCATAATCCTTGTCCTGGCACGCTTGGCTGAATCCAGGCGCCCATGTCGCAGTCACTGTCTCCTTCCTCGGAATCTGAAACAGCGTTGATGGCCTCGTGACACACTCCACTAGCGGTGATGGTTATCGGTCCTCTGAAACGGGGTGCCCCCACAACAGATGTTGATGACGACGGTTGATATCCCAGCCCAAATCGGTCCATCTTCACGGGAATATCCAGCACCTTGCCCCAGCCCTTTGTCTCACCAGTCTCTACTAGAGCCTGAGCCTCCTTATATGACGAGACGGATACCTCTGACGCTTTACTCGGCCCGGGACTTTTGTCTTTGATGCGCAACCCTTCAAAGGCTTGACAGGGTGTTTCATGAATCTCACCGTCGACCTCTACATACTTGAATGATGACAGATGGCTGACCAATATATCTTCTTCTCCACATACAGTGACCACGCTGTCCCCTGCCATGTATTTCAACTTTTGATGCAAGGTAGACGTGACTGCCCCAGCACCATGAATCCAGGGTCTTCCGAGAAGGCAGCTGTATGCTGGCTGGATATCCATAATATAAAATTCAGTTGCGAAAACCTCCGGTCCCACCTGTAGAGGTAACGTTATGGATCCAAAGACTGTTCTTCGTGTACCATCAAATGCCCTGACCACCAGGTCACTAGGCATACAAAGGATTCCTCTGACATCCAGTTTCATCATTGCTTTCTTGGGCAGCACGTTTAAGACGATCCGGTGTCTACCAGTACATGAGACATGACTGAGCCCCTACACTCAACTGAGACGTGAAACACCATATTATGCTCTCTCCCCTTCGGGGTCAAATCAAAGTCTGTAAACCTCAAGCTATGGCCTGCGTTCACATGCGCCAACACCCCCTCCAGCTGATTCACGGAAACATTTTGGGGTACGAAGGACGTATCCAGAACTTTCAACAATGCATTTCTGTGAGCTTCAGAACACAATAGCAACGACAGTATGGATATCTTTGACGGCGTCTGCTGAAGGTGCTCAACAATCTTATCATCGCTCTTGCGAATAAGGCGCATGAACTCTTCCACATCTTTCAATGTCGTCTCTTTTTCGTTCCCCTGCACCGGGACATTCTCATTCATCTTTCCTTTTCCTTTCGCCAGTCGTTCAGCCTCTACCTCAGGCGATATGAAGATTCTCCCACTTCTTGTCATACCTCCGGTACCGACGACATTGTCTACAACCTTAATGGGCTGTTTATTAACATCAATTTTCACCCCATCACAGTACGCTTCCAACCCATAAGTCCAGGGGACTGCCTTAGTGCTCTCATAAGGATTGGTCCTGCCTTGGTGATAGTGATCGGCGGTCGCTTGGCCGGCGCCGTTATAGTTATCGTTTTTCGGGGAATCGTCACAGTAGCTACATCACTTTGCTTGTCTGCTGATACTTCTGCAGGTTCCTCAACTGCCGTTCGGTCGAATTGTAATGTGCCTCCATCTATTAAGGTCTGAATACCCTTCTTCAATTCATCACAACCCCCAGCTTGGGTCCAACACTCTAAACAATACTCGTCGCAACCTGGATACACACCTCCTTGCAATAACCTTCTCTTTATCTCACACAACGGTGTCTTTAGGTCGTCAACATTCATAATCAAGTTCAAACCCTCCTCGGTTAAAATGGCGTTTGCCCCATGGTTGGGCATGGGCTTTTGCATTATGTTCGGACCCGCCTGTCCAAAATTGATAGCCTTACTATCCAATAGATCCTGTACCACATGCTTGAACGCGTGGCAACCCTCTACATCGTGGCCAGGAGCCCCGGAGTGGAATTCACAGTGCCTGCTTGCATCGTAACCGTACGGAGGAGTGCCTGTTATTGGCGCCAGAGTTCTCTTTTCCACCAAGTTCAAACCCAGTAATGTCTGTAGCAATTCTGCATACGTTGAAGGAGGCGTTTCAAACACCCTCCTTGGTTTGCCCCCCTAGGCTCTGCGCTAGACAGGATGTGCCCCCTGTTGTGGCCGCTGTTGCTGTTGTATTGGTTGTTGCTGAAATGGAATAGTAACACTTGCCACCTGCTGCGGCTGATTGTACTGGTTTTGACCTCTGCCCCGGCCTCGGCCTCGGCCCCCAAACACTGCGCTTGCATCACCTTGATGGCGCCCACCGAAAGCCCTTCTATTACTGCCAGCTGAAGTGGATTCCTCAGCTTGGAATCTTCCCTGTTTAATGTTGCTTTCAATCTTCTCTCCCATCAGGATTAAGTCTGAGAAACTGCCCAAAGAGGTGTGAAACAACTTGTCATAAAACATGCCAGTGAATGTTCCTATGAACATATCATTCATTTCTTTGTCCTCCAGAGGAGGATGAACTCGAGCAGCCATGTCGCGCCATCCCTGCGCATACTCTTTGAATCTCTCGCCCTTCTTCTGGGACAACCCCTGCAATTGGACCCGGTTGGGTGCCAAGTCACTGTTGTACTTATAGTGGGCCACAAATGCTTCAGCCAGCTGCTTCCACGTCTTTATCTGAGTTGGTTCCAATCCCATATACCACTCAAGGGAAGGACCAGACAAGCTATCTTGAAAGAAATGCATTAGCATCCTCTCATCGTTTGAATATGCCGACATCCTTCTGTAGTATGACCGCACGTGCACTTTTGGACAGGTATCCCCCTTATACTTGTCGAATGTGGGAGCTTTGAATTTGATTGGCACCCTCAGGCCAGGCACCAGACCCATTGTAGTCATATCTAAGCCAACAACGCTTTGATTCACGACCCCCTTCATCTGCTCCTCGAGCATCCTGATTCTCTGAGAGTCATCCATAGGACCTTCGAAACCTCCACCGGAGAAAGCATCCTCTTGCTGATATTCTTGCCAATTACCGTTCCCAGTTCCATATCCATCATACCCGTTGTTACGGCCCACTCTAATCTGATTCATTACAGGGCCTCGCCCCCTGTTACCATATCCCGGAGCGACTCCTGCAGGCCCAAAAGCCGTTAACCCAACGCCATTTCCATTTCCGAATCCGCCATAACCCTGATTAGTCATACCAAATCCGTCCTGTCCGAAGCCTTGAGTGTTGAAGCCGTACTTCCCCGCATGATCAAACCCCTGGTCATTGAAGCCGAATCCATTATTACCGAAGCCATTACCTCCCATATTATCACCCAGGTTGACATCTCTGAGCCCAACGTTGTTGACGACAGTCTCGTTACCGATTCCAATGTTACCGTTCCCGGCGGCAGCGCCGTTGTTCACATTGGCAGCAGGTATGTTTACCACAGGTGGAGCCACCGGTGTGGGGGTACCATCCCCATGAATAGTGTCGACTCGCACAGAATGACGGTCTTCATTTCCGTGCCCAGCATTTCTTACCAACAGAGGCTGCACCAAAGCTTGCAAATTCTCCTGGCCTTTCGCAATGGTCTCTATTGTCTGCATGAAGAGCGCCAGCTTCTCCCGCATGTCCTGCATTTCATTCTGCATCTGATCCATATTTTTCGGCAGTTGGTACGAGTGGAGTATCGGTGCGGGCGCTGACTTTCAATCCTGAAAAGACCTGGTACAGTGCAAGAAATGAGATACAATTCAATAATCACCTGTAATGCAACATGGATGGGAATGCAATGCAATATGTGTTTGTGCATTAGGGAAAATCATTCCCCGATTCTAGTGCGAATGTGTCAGTGTGGTGACAGTGACAGCAATACGGTGATCGGAGCCGAATTATAGAAAACACCTCATATATTGCAGAGAAATCCATCAAGCCCAGAATACAGTATCAATGAGTACAATAAGAAGGCATGACCTCAACCAACAATCCTGGTGATGGTCAACACAAATGCAAATAAAGCATCCACATTAATACATGAAACGGTCAAGTACACCCATAAGCCTGGTACTCTTCTAGTAACTTCTTAGTCTCTGGATGACTTGGTCGGGTAAGCAGACCCTCAACAAGTAGATCTCTTCGCTTGAGAACACGTCGCAAATCACCAGCGGATTCCTCCCATGCCCCTTCTCCGAAGCGATCCTCTAGCTTCCGCTTCTGAGACACAGCTTCTTTCTTGCCTTCGATGGCCTTGTTCAATGCATTCTGGAGACTATATCTTGCCATCACCTCCTCTTCATACTTCTTAGTGCTAGCCTTCAACTGTTCTTCGAGTTCAGAAATTTGCTGCTTCAATTTGTCTTCCCTCTTTTTGTTGTTGGTTAGCGTAGCATTCCACGTCTTGTTACAAGAAGAGATTTCCCGGTGGGCGGCATCGAGCGCTTTCTTTTTGGACTCCAACATGTCATGAGAGCTTCTGAATTCTTTCCCCAGACGTTCCCGCTTCTTTTTCTCTTCAGTCAATTCAGCACCTAGCCTGTTTACTAACTCGATCTGCTGTTGGAAAGCATGCACAGCCTTGTTCTTCTCACTACGCATCTGAGCCAGCTCCTTTTCTAACTCTTCATTGATCTTTATCAAGGCTTCTTTTTCTTTTACAACTCGCTCGTAAACCTCCATAGTGACAGTGGTTGGTTCTTCCACCGGAATATGAACAGGGACTGGTGCAGCTGGAAATGGCATCAGCAATTGCCTTGCTCTCTCTTGGATCCAAACTTTGTATGATACATAAGCCTGACAATCATTCTTCCCAACAGTGGTTTCCCTCTCCTGTTGATACACATCCAGGCGTGCTGAAGCTTGGCTAGTAACTCTCCATTCAAATCACCGGTGAAGTATAGAGATTCCTGTACTTCCTCCTCCTGAGGTGGGTTCTTCAACGCGTATCCAAACTGGCGAACAAACAGAGATGAATTGGAATTGATGCACCCTTTTCTTCCGATCAAAGGAACATTAGGATACCCAGAACAACTGAAAATAAGCTCAGACCCCAGCAAGTCTCGGTCAAACCACTCAATGTATTCAGAAGATAGTCTCATCAGACGCTCTGGCCAGTCAGCTGTAGTTGCACTATCTACAAAAGGTCCCTTCAGGGGGAGATGGCTCTTGAACCACATATTCAACAGCGGTGCACAACAGTAAACAGTCTTTCCTCTTCTATTTTCATTTTTGTAGTGCAATGAATGATAGAGATCTCCAATCAAAGTGGGTACCGAGTTGCCAGCAGCAAATAGATGAAAAGCGTCCAAGTCCACAAAATTGGGTAAATTGGGAAACAACACTATTCCGTAGATGCATAGAGCCAAGATAGCATTAAAGACTATCCAGCATCCGCTTCTGGCGTACTCTTGAGCTTTGCCAACCAGAAAGTCAAGGGAAAAACCTGGAACCCCAAGCCAAGAAGTCAGTAATAGTTCAGAATGTTCATGTGCAAGGCCTTAGCTAAGTCCTCCAGCTTGGGCTCAGCGGCAGAGTGAATAAAGGGAACCTTATTCTATACTGGCAGCTCGATAAACTCCGCGTATTCTTCCATGGTAGGCCCCAAAATAAAGTCAGCAAATGTGAAACATCTCAATGCAGGGTCATAGAATTGCATCAAGGTGTACAGCCCATTCATCTCAACAGCAGTTGGCTTGCAAACCAGTCTCAACAATCTTCCATGACTCATCCTGAAACTTCTCCTAACCTCCTCATCAGCAAGGGACATCAGACCAAGTAGGGGAGTAACGTCAGGTGTAGGTAAATTGTACGCAACTGTGTTTCTCAAACCAGCCATGATCAATAAGTAGAAGTCCGGGCACTAGAACCAGGGAATATGCAAATGCACCTGCAGCACATACACACGTTAATGGGATGCAATGATAATGGTTATGCAAACAATGCAATGCAAATAGATGCAACAGGGACCAAATGCCATGGCTGAGAAGCCTGAACCATATCAAAAGTCTCAGATAGACCCTCCAGAATTCCTCAAACCCTGGTCTTGGACAGACCCAATACAAAGCTCCAACACTGGTCTCTGATAGACCCCATAACATAACTCTGACTGGTCTCTGATAGACCTCTTATCATAACTCTGACTGGTCTCTGATAGACCTCATATCATAACTTCAACTGGTCTCTGATAGACCTCTCCACTATCCATAAATACCCAGGATCTCAGATCAAGAAACAACCGGTATCTGAAGGTCTAGTTACCTGCATAACCCCAAACCCTCTCACAGGTAGGTGTCCTAGTAACTGACAACGGTATGGCATCCTATGCGGTCGTCGGCGTCACAGACTTTCAGGGTTGGTGATACGATTCCCAGAAGGAGTGGCATCATCAAATCCTGAAGAGGCCTCACTTAGCCAACTTCCAAATGATCGGTTCCCGGAGTCGACAATCCAACTAACCAACAACCCCTTCGACCCAAAGGGTAGAAAAAGAAGTCAACCAGAAGAACCTCGTCCGAGTGTAGATTTTGTGGGACACTAATGCAAGCAAAGCCGGCACGCGCCCACTACTTTCTACTCTAATTCTAGGTGCACTCAAGCCCAGGTCCGGCTTATCTCTCAATCATAGAACACCCGTCACACCCCAATACAGCAATAATAACAATAATATAATGCTGAAAGTAAATGACAGGAATATAAATCCATACAAAATCCTCGACGGGAAAACAAGCGCTAGGATTGACTCGCTTAAGGGACGTTGGATCCCAAATGCATAAGGAACTATCGCAGTCCTTAGCAGCCAGGGGACGTTGGATCCCCAGCAGAGTCGCCAGCTGTCGCTACTGCGAAAATCGGCGCCGGCTGAACAGAAGAGTCGCCACCGTGCGTTATTTATCCCAAAGGAGGGAAAGGAAACGCTCGAGGTAAACCTACCGCAAAACGGGGAAAGGAATGGTCATCGCAACCAAAACCTGGATTCGGGAGTCGGTTACGCAAGGGGAAGGTATTAGCACCCCTCACGTCCGTCGTACTCGACGGGATCCACGCTTGTTTTCGGGTATGGATTGTTATTTCTATCTATACTAAGGGTTAAGGGTTAAAAGAAAATAAAATGACTCGACAAAGTATCGCACTTTATGCCTACGTATTCCCGTCTGGAACGAGAAATCAGAGTCAACGTAGTTCGCCTACCTACGGGAAAGGAGGGGAAGGTTGCTCGCTAGGATATCACATCCTATGCCTACGTACTTTCATACAACATGAAAGATCAGAGCAAACGTAGTTCGGGCCACGTACGACACAAGTCTGTCTTGATTGTTTTTATTCCTTCTGAAAAAAGGTTTTCTGATTACCGGTCCAAGCGGACAAAAATGACGTTTGATTGGTTCACATTCTTTTACGGAAGACATGTCTTTTATTGTGTTTGAAATGTTTATTGTGTTTTTCTGTTTGTCTTGAGAAAGAAGAGACATAACTCTAACCTATGGTTGCAAAGGGAATCACACTAACCTAATGTTATCATGCATGGGTTAAGACCTAATGTCTATCATGCTCCTCTCTTGCGCAGAGAGAAACAGAGATCCTAAGGGATAAACGGAAATAGAAACAATAGCATATATACAATAAAGCAGTAAAATGCATGAATGCAGCAATACAAGCGAGGCAAGGGAGTCCCACTCAACCTCGAACCTAGAAAACAACAGGCAAAAGCGAACAAAATTCGCTTTCAACCTAACAGGTTAAATGGCAAACAATACAGTCAGGGAAATTCAAACAATACATCGAAAGTTATAAACAGCAAAAATCTTCATCAACATCTATCTCCAAGTCATCTTCAACCATCTACAAGCTTCAAGCAAGCATCAGTCTTCATCTTCAAGCCTTCAAGCAAGGTCTCTGTCTTCAATCTTCAGTGCTTTTCTTCAAGTCTCACTCTCCAAGATGATCAGCAGTCAATAAGATGAATAAGATGTTAAGCAGTCAATTGCCTACCAAGGGTGGCCTACTGACTGTTAACATGATGCTGACAGTTTTCTCTCAAAAGTTCTATCTTTTAAATACATTCACTAATCCTTCCAAAGGAAGGAGGTGGATATTTAAAAGAGACTTTGAATCATAGAGAAAGAATGGAGGAAAACAAGACCTTCCATGTTTGTGAATCAAGTTGCTATTCTAGGGCTCTGCCTAACTCCTAGATCCTACATCCCTCAACAGCTGCCAGCAAGAATTTCTTCATCAACTCTTGGGAACTGGTCTTCATTCTCTTTTGTCTTCAATGGGCTTCATCAACAAAGTCTTCAGCTCAAACCCCAAACCCCAAGCAGGCCCAATACCCCACACAGTCAAATAATAACCCTAGAGAGGGCACACCACACAATCAATCAAATACAAGCAACATACTAATAGTAGTAGTAGAATAGGGGAAGTCTAATATTTTCTAAGGGAGCTATTATTTACCCATAACCCCTATAGTCCCATACCCCAAAATTCAAACTACAACTCCTAAAGAAAAGATTTATTACACCTATGTTATATCCAAACCCTAATTTTGATTACCCTAATCACACCTAAACAAGCCATCTAGAAATTTAGTCCTAAAATCATGAATTAAATATCATATGAAAACTAAAGTCCTAAGTGAAGTACTCTAAAAAGAATGGGTCCAAAACATACAAGGATCTAGCTAAACTAAAATCAACAAGATCAAGTATTAAACTAAACATCATTTAAAACCTATTTAAAAGAAAAATATACTAAAAATGCAAAAATAAAATAAAATGCTAATTTTATTATATGACAATTTTCTAACAGAAATAAGAAAAAGATGCAAAAACAACCACTCAAAAATATGAAATTTTCAATTTGTTATGATTTTTCAAAGAATTAACAAAAATAAAAGAAATTAAAATGATTTAGAATGGTTAGGGGTGCAGTTAGTAGTTATTTGCATTAAAACATGGATGATGGGCCCAGATTGGGGGTGCGCATAGCAAGGCGCGTCTGGGCCCAGTTAATCAGAAAACATAAAAAGAAAATAAAAAAAAAGAAAACGGTGCAAATAGTAACTATATTAGTTCAATTGAGGTTGGGCTTGGATATTGGTGGTGCGAATAGCATTCCTCAACTTAAGCCCACCAGAGGGTTTTAAGTGAAACGGTGCGCTTAAGGCACCCAGCTTCCCTCCAAATTCAACTTTAAATCGTGGCCGTGCGATCACATTCTCAGTCAACATGGTCTTGCTCAATCCAACGCCTCCCAGTTCGTCTTCTCCAAATGCCATTTAGGGTTTCAGAAATTTGCTTCCATGCACGAATCTTCACCATCATCGTGCTCTCTCATCTCTCAACTAAATGCTCTCATCCAAAAACCAAAACTGCCCTACATCTTCTCCTCTACACAACCATGGTTTCAGTTTTCTCTAAAACTCAATCTAGAGCCAAACCCGATAGGTAGAAGACCTTGGTTCCAACACTTTACACTGAGATCAACCTTGATGATTCTTGCTAACTCTTACACTAATGTGTTCTACATGTTATGCTGATCATTCTAATCTATCTAGCTAAGATTAACATGCCCTAACCTAAGTGTTATAAGTCAAAACAGTTTTGGTGCTCATGTAAAAACCTCCATGAAATTCAGCCAAACTCTCCAGAATTATTCATCTACCTATTCCTAACAATTCTAACCTAAAGATTCTCTATCATGCTATCTATTTCTAGCCAATTCGATGGAAATACTAACCTGGTTTAAAGTTGAAAACAGATGGAGGAAATCACCACTTCAAGCTCAGCAATGCTCCAATGGCAATCAATAGACCAAGATCTTGATTCTGTATGCACTTGTTCTTGCTTAAACACCTTGGATTCTTGTAACCAATTCCTTTTGCAATTTGGAGGATGAACTTGGTAGCACAAGAATTCTGCTTCAATTCAACCAGATCTTGATGGAAACTTGCTCTATGATGAATGTAGATGATGATAGGATCAAGAATTTTGAAGAATGATGAAGATTTGATAGAGATTGGAATGAATTTGCAAGAATGCAAAATGGAGTGAAACTTGGTGTTTTGGATCAAAATGAAGTGCAACCCCTTCATGGATCAGCTCTAGGGTTTATATAGATGCCTATGGAAACATCTAGAACTTGCTAGAAACCTCTAGTGCACCAATCCCTTGTGTTTTGGCATGTGTAACTTCATACATAAGCAACCAATGATAACTTCCAAACTTTGAACTAGACTCAAAAATCTAATATTTACAATCATCTCAAAACATTCTTTCCAATCAAAATGACCTATAATTTCATCCCATTTGGACATGGTATGAAAAATCTCATTTTTAGGTCACTTTTATTCATTAAATTCACCTTTTAATTGACCAAATTTGGAACCTTGAGCTATGAGCATTTCCAAACTTTCATGATCACTTTTCTAGACTCAAAATGTCATTTGTAGCAAGTTTGATGTTGTGAAGTTTTCCATTTGAAGCATCCTTGTATGAGTTTTGGGCATAGGCTTGAAATGACTTGTAATTCTCAAATGACCAAAATACCCTTTGCTTGCCAAGGTCATAAGTAGAGTTCCACAAATCAGATGAAGGCATAACATGCCTTTCTAGAAAGCTAAGGCAATGAGGAACAACTCTCATGTTGACCAGAAATCCATTTGAAAGCTCCTTGAGGGGTAAAAGTTGCTTGGAAGACAAGTAACTTTCACAGACAAAATTTCAGATACTTCAGATGACTTGTAACTTGCAAGAACCATAACTTGAGTTTTATAAATCTCCTTGATGTCTTCCACCACTCAAATTAAAGGTATTGAGATCCTCTACAAGTTTCATGTTGGCCAAGGATCCATTTGAAGCTTGAATTTTGAATTATCTTGCTTGGAAGTTTGACCTAAATCAGGGGATTTTACACAGAAACCCTAATTTAGAAACTCCTCTTCTTCTTGATTTCTCTTGATTTCTCATTGGCACAACACCACATACATATCTACATGTTAAATGATGAACCCCACATCTCTCAAATAGGCCTTGATGCCCTTCAATCAATCATTTGACCTAGGGTTGACCTAGGGTTGACCCAGATGAAACCCTAGTTGACTGTCTTCAACTGCAACTCTTGTGATCACATCAATGACTTGTCTCTCTTTAAAAATGTCCCTATAGGTCCTCCATGATGTCTATATATCCTCCATGCTCAATCCACAGCTCACAACTTCTTTGATGATCTTCAAATACACTCAAGATAGGAGACAGATCCACTGCTTGATCCACTAACTTCTCAGATTTCAATTTCCTTCTGATGACTTGGATAGGCTTGAATTTGAATAAGAACCTCTTGATAGGCTCATAGAGATAAGAATAGTACTTGGTCCCTTGTTGAATGACTTGTTATGCTATGCTATGCAAATGATCAGACTATGTACATGACTTTATATGCAAATGCTAATGCAATTGAAACATAAACCAAGTGAAGTAGGTTGAGCAAATTTTAGGGTGCAACAGTGGGCTGCCGCAATCTTTGGGGTTTGAAGTGGGAATTCTTCCGGATAAAGGGATGTGGTACTTTGATACATATATGTCTTTGTTTTAGGAGCTATGATAATGTGAAAACTACTAGATTACAGGCGCTATGTCGCAGCCTTCGTAGCTTGGAAAGTCGCCATAGGTAAGTCTGACATGAATTCCTCGACTTTACAGGTCGATTATCTTTTCTTCAGATTGTGAGTACTCAACTTTTGTGCTTCCATATTGCTTATGCAGAAATCTCAAGCAGATGTTCGAGGGTGTTGCCGACGGGAGCTGTGGACTTTGCTACTGATGTCTCAAAATAAGTGCCGCTGCTGCCAAGTAGTTGGAGAAAATTTGAGGCCTGGATTGTGTTAGAGTGTTGGTTCAAGAGGTAGCTAAAGGCTCGGTTGTTGTTCTCCATTCTTATGTACTGAGATTTTCCCTTTGTGATTCGAATGTGTTGGGTTTGCTTTGAGAATCTTGACGTTTACGGTCTTTCAATTAACCTCTGCCTTGTTGTCGCTACTGCGAAAATCGGCGCTGGCTGAACAGAAGAGTCGCCACCCGCGCGTTATTTATCCCACGGGAGGGAAAGGAAACGCTCAGAGTAAACCTCGCACAACATGGGAAAGGTATGGTCGTCGCAACCAAAACCTGGATTCGGGAGTCGGTTACGCAAGGGGAAGGTATTAGCACCCCTCACGTCCGTCGTACTCGACGGGATCCACGCTTGTTTTCGGGTATGGATTGTTATTCTATCTAAACTATAGGTCAAGGGTTAAAAGAAAAGAAAATGAAAATAAAAATGACTCGGCAAAGTATCGCACTTTATGCCTACGTATTCCCGCCTGGAACGAGAAATCAGAGTCAACGTAGTTCGCCTACCTACGGGAAAGGAGGGGAAGGTTGCTCTCTAGGATATCGTATCCTATGCCTACGTACTTTCATACAGCATGAAAGATCAGAGCAAACGTAGTTCGGGCCACGTACGACACAAGTCTGTTTTGATTGTTTTTATTCCTTCTGAAAAAGGGTTTTTCTGATTACCAGTCCAAGCGGACAAAAATGACTCTTTTGATTTGTTCAACATTCTTTTACGAAAGAAGTGTCTTTTATTGTGTTTGAAATCTTTATTATGTTTTTCTGTTTGTTTTAAGATGAGAAGAGACAGAACTCTATCCGATGGTTGCGAAGGGAATCAAACTAACCTAATGTTATCATGCATGGGTTAAGACCTAATGTCTATCATGCTCCTCTCTTGCACAGAGAGAAACAGAGATCCTACGGGATAGGCAAAAACAGAAACAATAACAGATATATATAGTAATACAGTAAAATGCATGAATGCAGCAATACAAGCGAGGCAAGGGAGTCCCACTCAACCTCGAACCTAGAAAACAATAGGCAAAAGTGAACAGACTTCACTTTCAACCCAACAGGGTAAACAGCAAACAATACAGTTAGGAAAACCAAACAATACAGCAGAAATGAACTACAGCAGGAAAAAACAGCTTCAGCAGCTCTGAATCAACATCCAGCTCCAAGTAATCTCCAATCAACTACAGGCTTCAACAAGCACCAACCTCCATCTTCATGACCTTCAGGAAAGGGCTTTGATCATCAGTCTTCTATCTGCAATGGCTTTTCTTCAAGTTCAAACCTCCAGGATAAGGGATCAGTCACAAGAATGAATTGGGTGTTAAGCAATCAGTTGACTACCAAAGGTGGTGAACAGACTGCTTCTAACACATGACATTTTCTCTCAAGAGTTCTATCTCTTAGACACTATCACCAAGCCTTCCAAAGGAAGGGGGTGAGTGTCTTAGAGAGACTCTGTATCACAGAGAAGAATGGATGCAGACAAGGCAATCCATGTTTGAGAAACAAGTTTTCTAACCTAAAGCTCTGCCTAGCTCCTAAACCCTAGTCTCCTCAGCATCTGCTAGCAAGAGACTCCTCTTCAACTCTTGAAGTTGATCTTCAATCTCTGGATCTCCAATGGCTTCATCTTCATGAATCTTCAGCTCCCCCAAATCCCCAGGCAATCCCAATACCCACACAGACAAGCAATAATCCCCAGAGGGCACACCACACCAGTCAATCAGATATATACAGTACATTAATAGCAGTAGGGGAATCCTGACTTTTTCTAAGGGATCTAATAACTACCCATAGCCCCTATAGTCCCATAGCTAACCTACTCAATCTCTAAGTTCTAAGGGAAATGAATTGATTCTCCTAAGTCATCACCTAAAACCCTAGTTTGTTCATGCTGTTCACACCTACACTAAGCACCTAAAATTAATTTCTAAAAATGGGAACTAAATTGCATCTACAAGTTTAATGTCTAACCTAAACAACCTAAAAAGAATGGATGAAAAATATTGAAGCAATTAATAGAACAAAAAATAACAAAATCATGTATGAAATGAAACTATTTAAAATGTTATTTATTTAGAAAATATGGGAAAAATATCAAATAAAAAATAAAATGCAATTTTTATTTTTTATAATTTTCTAGACATCCTAAAGAAAAATATGCAAAAAGAATGAATTAAAAATAATGTTTTTTCCATTTATTATGAATTTTCAAAAATGAATGAAAAATGAAAAGAAAATAAAAAGAAAATATAAAGAAATAAGGGAGGGGGTGAGAAAAGTAGGGCCAGGTAGTTCAAATAATTGGGCTTCACGCGCGTGGGGGTGCCAATAGTCATCAGAGCCCAATTCCCTCTATTAAATGAAACGGTGCGTTTCAGTTTTTAAAAACTCCCTCCATTCTGAAATTTAATCACGTCCGTTCGATTGGGTCTCCAAGTCAAAGGTCAGCATACCATCGTGTGGCTCCTGACCCTTCTTCAACCTCCAGCCATTTAGGGTTTCAGAAACCCTTCTCATGCACGATATTTCCATCCCTCTGTTCTATCTCATAACCTCCATGAAATCATGAGATTCAAAAACCAAAAATGTCCTAAAACTCTCCCTCTACACAACCATGATGTTATCTCATTCTGAAACTCACTCAAGGAGCAAACCCGATAGTGATACCAGATACAATCCACCATTATCACCTGCTAACAACTACTTCAATTCTCCACAAAATTCACCCTAAACTAATCTACAACTTATTCAGATCACAGCATGCTAATCCAATCACATTTTCATGCCTTATCCTAGCAATTACAAGCCTCAACAGTTTTGATGCACCATACTCAATCTTCATAAAACCTTTCCAAATTCATCCAAAACAGTCCTCTACCCTACCTTAACCGTTTTATACTAACAAAACCCTAAGATTCTAACTAATTTATGCCATACGAAGAGGAAACAAACCTGGTGCAATTTCTTGATACAGGTGCTGAGATCTCTAGATCAGATACTTGTGATGAATGGAAAGTGATCCACAAGCTTGGTGATTACTTCTGTATGCAATAATTCGTGTGCAAACTCCTTGAATCTTGTGCTTCCAATTTCTTGAACCTTGAACAATGAAACTTGTATGGCACTCTCCTTGATTGATTCAACCAAATGAACATGTGAATTACAACCTATAGATGATGGTGAAGAAGTTCAGATCAAGAATGAGGAAGATTGGTGAGAAATTGAGGGAGTTTGAGAAGCTTATGCAAGAATGGAAAAGTGTGGAAAGTTTGGGGTTTTGAACAAATGAAGTCACCAACCCTTGCATGAACCATCTTGCATGAATATATAGATGAGGTTAGAACCTCCTAGAAACTTGGAGAAGTTTCCCTTGCACAAATTCCCTTGGATTTTGATTATGTTTCTTACAATTCAAGCAACCATGGATAACTCTTAAATCTTGCACCAAACTCAAAATTCTACTTTAGCCAATGTCTTTAAAATGATCTTTCCATTCAAAATGACCTATAATTTTGCCTCATTTGGCCAAAATATGAAAAATCTCATTTTTAAGGCCATTTTTATTCATTAAATTCAACAATTTTGAAACCTTGGGCTATGAATCTTTCCAATCTCTCATGGTCACTTTTATAGACTCAAAATGTCATTTAGAGAAAGTTTGATGTTGTAAGTTTTTTCATTTGAGGCCTCCTTGTATGAGTTTTGGGTATAGGTTAAAATGACCTGTAATTCACAAATGACCAAAATACCCTTTGCTTGCCAAGACCATAAGTAGAGTTCCCAAAATCATATGAAGGCATACTATACCATTCTAGAAAGCTAAGACAATAAGGAACAATTCTTATGTTGACCAGAAATCCATTTGAAATCTCCTTGAGGGGTAAAAATAGCTTGGAAGTCAAGTCACTTTCACAGACAAAATTTCAGATACCCTAGATGACCTGTAACTTGCAAGGACCATAACTTGAGTTCTATAAATCTCCTTGATGTCTTCCACCACTCAAATTAAAGGTCTTGAGATCCCCTACAAGTTCCATGTTGGCCAAGAATCCATTTGAAGCATGCATTTTGACTTATCTTGCTTGGGAATTTGACCTAAACTAGGGGATTTTGCATAGAAACCCTAATTTAGACCATCCTCTTCTCCTTGATCTCTCTTGAATTCTTCTTAGCATAACAACATATCCTTATTCTCCATGTCAAATGATGAACCCCACCTCTCTCCAATAGCCCTTAATGCCTTTCAATCAGCCAATTGACCTAGAGTTGACCCAGGGTTGACCCTGATGAAACCCTAGTTGACTGTCTTCAACTGCAAACCTTGTGATCACATCAACAACTTGTTTTCTTCTCCAAATGACTTTCTAAGTCCTCCAAGATGTCTATATACTCCCCATGCTCTAAATTCACAACCCATACCTTCTTTGATGATCCCCAGATAGGAGATGGACTCAATGCTTGATCTACTGAATTCCCTGCTTTCAAATTCTTCTCTGATGACTTGAATGAGATTGAATTAGGATAATAACCTCTGGATAGACCTCTAGAGATGAGAATAATGCTTGATCCCTTGTTGGATGACTTGCTATGCTTATGCTATGCAGATGATGAGTCTATGTACATGACTCTATATGCAAATGCTAATGATATTGAAACATAAACCAAGTGAATAAGGTTGAGCAAATTTTAGGGTGCAACAGCTGCCCCTATTCAAGTGACTTGGACCCGATTGGGTGAAGAGCCCGGAGCCTTCAGACATTCGCGGTACGAGACGTTTGAATACCAATGAAACCCGAAATTTGCCAACCGCAGAAATAAATTGTGCTCCTGCTTGGGGAACGACATTCATCAGCCGAATCTGACTGTCATGACAACCCACTGATCTCGCGCGACCGTGCTAGGGATTATCTTCATCGTTCTGAAAAAGATTCTATCGTCGCAGGGACGGAACATTGTCCGCGTCAGGACACCTGCGTCGTTGATTTGGAAAACCTCCATAACTTTGCTGGGGATGGCTCGTCTGCCTTCTCGTCAGAAATAAATCGTCCACGTTGGGAATAAACTCTTCCACGTTAGGAATAACACCGTCCACGTTAGGAATAACATCTCCTTCTTCCACGTCAGGAATACAAGCCTCTTTCCACGTAAGGAATACTATCTCTTTCCACGTAAGGAATACTATCTCTATTTGAATCTGTCCACGTAAGGACCACAATTTTTCCACGTGAGGAATATAATCTCAACCTGTCCACGTTAGGACTCCGACTTGATATGTCCGCGTAAGGATTCCATCTTTCCACGTTAGGAATCAAACTATGATCTGTCCACGTCAGGACTAAGCTTTTCCACGTAAAGAAACAACTTCTCTTTTCCTTCCACGCAAGGAACACGCTTTCTTTCCACATTAGGAATATCTCTTTTCCACATTAGGAATGCAATTTTGCTCAATACGCCCACGTAAGGACTCCAATCCTCGTTCCACGTAAGGAATCACAATCTTTCCACGTAAGGAAACCAACTCGTCTTTGCTGCGTTTGTCCACGTCTGGACTGAACCTGCTTTTCCACGTAAGGAGCTGAAGCTTCTCTTTCCTCGTAAGGAATAACCTTGTCCACGTCAGGATTCCCATTTCGTCTTGATTTATCCACATAAGGACTCACCTTTTGACTCGCTGAGGAAATAAAATTTGTCCACGTTAGGACCCATATCTCAACCTGCTGAAGAAATAAACTTGTCCACGTCAGGACTTGCGCGTCTTCGACTTGCTGGGGAAATAAGACTTATCCATGTTAGGACCCATACTTTACCCACAACACAACGAAGGATAAATTTGTCCACGTCAGGACCCTACACTCAATCAATACCGAGAACTCGAATCTGTCCACGTTAGGACTGACACATACCGTCAAACCGGAAGAAATGTCCATGTCAGGACTCCACATTCCAACAATTCTGAAAAATCGAACCCGTCCACGTTAGGACTAGCACCTCTTATCAGCCCATGAAATAAAACTGTCCACGTTAGGACTCCACTTTTCTAGCACGAAGAGAACCTGTCAAGAAATTTGTCCTCGTCAGGACTCATCCTTCCATTAGCCCGCAAATTTCTTATCACTGACGTTACAGCAACTTCGAGGCTGACTCTACTGGGGTCATTTGGAAACCAAACTTCTGGACGCCTGTTCTAATAACCGACGGTATCCTCTGAAATTCTGATTCATGACACCTTTCAATGCTGACGTAACAACAACTTTGAAGGAAACAGTCCGCTGGTCGGACTAGAGGAACTTCAACAAGAAACTCTGGCGGGGACATAAGTAACTCTGCTTGGGGACAAAGAGAAACTTATCCTGCTGACCCTGTGGGGAGTAGTGCCAAAGCTGACACTTCGTTGAATGTCTCACGCTGAGACCTCGAATGTTTGGTGATTCACCTGAGCAAGGGCTCTCTTCACCTGCAAGAGAAAATGACACTTGAACACTGTCGCTACTGCGAAAATCGGCGCCGGCTTGACAGGAGAGTCGCCACCGTGCGTTATTTATCCCTCAGAGCGGGAAAGGAAACGCTCGAAGTAAACCTCGCAAAGACGGGAAAAAGGTATGGTCATCGCAACCAAAACCTGGATTCGGGAGTCGGTTACGCAAGGGGAAGGTATTAGCACCCCTCACGTCCATCGTACTCGATGGGATCCACGCTTGGTGTTTATAGGTAAAAGGGTGTGTTATCTATCTACGCTAATGGCTGGTCTGAAAAGAAAATAAAAAGACAGGACTCGACAGAACATACGGGGTTCTGGGCCTACGTATTCCCTCGTGCAATGGGAAAGTCAGAGTCAACGTAGTTCGACTTCCTACGTCTAGACGGGGGAAAGGTTGCTCGCCAGGACATCGCGTCCTGTGCCTACGTACTTTCATCTGGAATGAAAGATCAGAGCAAACGTAGTTCGGCTAACTACGGGTAAACAGGGGCTCTCACACAGCAGTGAGAAAACAAACTGGTCCCTAAGGCTCGGGAACCTACAAACACGATCTGGTCTCAAATGCACTCGGGCACGAGAAAGGGATAACAATTAGTCGTTAGCGGGAAAGTCTCGATCGCACAGCCGCGAGAGAACAAAGGTTAGTCGTTAGTGTGCTCGCTAGGATATCGCATCCTATGCCTACATATCTTCGTCTGGAACGAAGAATCAGAGCAGCTGTAGTTCAGCTAACTACGGATCAAGCTACTCAAAAGCTCCTACAGAAAGGAAAGGGAAACCCTAGAACCATAGCTGGGAAACAGGGGAATCTACCTACTGCTATCACACCTGGCTGACCGTCCTAATGTCTATCATAACAACTCCGCAGCGGAGAAGTCAGAGCTCCTAAGGGATCATGGCAACAGGACTAAACCACAAACAAGAAACTGCAACATAAAGAAATACTGAAAATATGCATGAATGCAACAACTAGACAAACAAGGCGCAAAGGCCGCAAACCACAAAGGCAAGGGAGCTCAGCTCTACCAAATACCAACAAGCAAAGCCACGCAATAACAAACAAGAAGAAGGAGGACCACCTCAACTTCTTATGCACACAAAGTCTACTTCTAATATGCACCTACTCAGAACCATCTAAATGAATACCTAAGTCTAATGCAACATAACATCACACAAGTCAAACAACACAAAGAGACTAACCCTGAGCAGGGCCTCTAACAAACCTGAAACAAGCTCCTAATCTATTTCTAAACAGAACTCTATACAGCACCCTAAGCAAAGATCTAAGCCAAAACTCTAAGCAAGAGGAATCAATCCCAGTCTCCAAGCTTCAGAACAAGCTTACCAGAGAAAGGAAGCTAAGCAGACAAGCTCATAGTGCTTTCCTCAGGAAAGTACCAGGAGGTTACTACTCAGGAGTCATATCCTATGCGGCTCGACAACTGTGATCAGTTTACATTCCTCCTCAGGAGAAACTAAACTCACATGAAGGCTCCGGCATCACTGGATACTTGAGAAATACCTATATGCACTAGGGGAACTAAGTGAACAGACTCATAGGACCTTCCTCAGGAAAGTACTAGGAGACTGACACTTAGGAATTGTACCCTACGTGGCTCAACAACTGTGATCAGTTTACATTCCTCCTCAGGAGAAATTAAACTCACAAGTTGGCTCCAACATCACTGGATACTTAAGAAATCCTAGGTAAACTAGTGGAACTAAGTGAATAGACCCATAGGACCTTCCTCAGGAAAGTACTAGGGGGCTTCCACTTAGGAATCGTATCCCATGTGGCTCAACAACATGTGATCAGTTTACATTCCTCCTCAGGAGAAATTAAACTCACAAGTCGGCTCCGACATCGTTGGATACTTAAGAAAGAGGTGAGAAGAAAGAATGAAAGTCATTCATAGTGCCTTCCTCAGGAAAGTACCATAAACTCCCTTCAAACTTCAGGATCTCAAACCTCACAAACAGACAACAAGCTCCTAGACTAAGCCTCAATCCACTGCCTCTCTGCAAGCTCCAGCAGGACTCCAATCAGCTCCCACCTCAAGAAGAAACCCACAGGCCAACAAACCTCAAGGAACTATCTCTGAAGTTCAACCATAGTTGAACTTCAAAGTCAGAAGTCATCAAGACTTCTCCTATCTTCAGGCTCAGACAAATCATATCAGGACACCCTACAAAAATCTATCAAAAATCTAATGGGAGACCTACATGGCTCTATGACAACATATTGAAAAAAAACAGAACAAAATTCAATACCAGATGAAAGAACTAAAATCAGCAACACAGACATATCCACAGACCAATTATTCAACATCAATAACAGTGGAAAAATGCAATTAAAATGAAAATGCATGATTGAGCTAATATTTCTGTATTATAAAATTCTACACTGAATTACGAGTCTACAAAAAAAAAGAACGGAATTATTTGACTAAATCTACCATTTTTCATGAATTTTCTAATGATATGCATGCATTGAAAATATTAAAAGAAATCAATTAATTGGAAAATACGCACAAAAATAGGAAACAAAAATAAAATGTCATTTTTTATTTTTATTTAATTTTCTAAACATTTATGATGAAATGGTAGAGAAAAGAATTATTAAAAAAACAATTATTTACATTTTTTATGAATTATCTAACAAACCAAGAAAATAAAAGAAATTGAAAGAAATAATATTGGAATAAAACTGGAGGGGGTTTAAACAGCAAAGAATATCTAATTATTCTGCATTGGGCCTATGCTGGGGGTGCTAAAAGCAAATTGGGGCCTAAGGCCCATATCCAGTCATTCAGACTCACACACGGGGGGGGGGGGGGGGGGGGGGTAATTGAGTGGAAACGAGGGTGGTGTTCAGCAGAACACAATTGGGCTTAGCCCAATGTCCAAACCCTAAACCCAGTTGGGGAACCCTAACAAACAAAAACGAAATTACCTCCATCTCTTGGGTACTGTTCACACTCCTAAACCCTAGCCGTTCACTCGTCTCCCCCAACTCACTCTCTCTGCAATTCATCTTTTCACTCACACATCATTCCCAGAAACAAAAGAAACCCCAACGAACTTCACCTCTCTCACGATGAATCAACCCTAACTCACAATCAACTACCTAATCTGGATCTAATAAGCTAACATGCAAGCCTCAAAACGAATCTCATGATCTAAAAGAACAAACCAATAATGGAGGCGATGAAGAAGACAAACCTGAGACGATGGACTTGCTAGAATTCTCTGAAGGCTTGATGAAGATCGTCGCGAGAGAGCAAGATATTGATGTATTCCTAACTGCTGAAGTAGTTTGTGGAAGCAAGAACTGATGAAGGCGATGGTTCTGGAGATGGCGTTCGGGAAAAAGCTGATGAAGATTGATGTGTTTCTGGGAAGAAATGGATGAAGATCTGGAAATCTTTCTTCGATGGAGGATGAAGGTTTAGGATGGCGTTTTGGAAAAAGTTGATGAAGATTGCTGGCGTTCTGGAGAATTTGATGAAGAATGATGAAGGTGAACGAAGGATTCTGGAAAAGATAGGATGAAGATGATGAAGGTTTGGAGGTGTTGAATGCAGTTTCCGGTGATGATAAAGCTTCTGGCGAGGTTTCCGGTGGCGTTGGATGGCGAAGAGCGGAAGAAAGGATGAAGGTCGAAGAAAGAAGATGAAGAATTCTGGGTTTTGGGTATCTCCGGCGGAAATGACGGTGGTCGGAGGGCGTTAGGGTGGCCGGAGTTGGTTGCTAGGGCGTTTGCATGCCCGGCGGTAGGGGGGCTCCGGCGAGGATGAGAGGAAGACAGGTGGCGCGCATGCGCAGAGAGAGAGGGAGTGTATGACAGCTGGGGGACACGTGTGTGGGTCTCTGAGTGGGTGGTGGCGTCTTCAAGGCAAAACGCGTGGGGGGCCTCTTGCTTCAACACGTGGCGCACTATTTAAAGCACTGAGAGTGCTAGAACTTTCTAGAGGTTTCTGGAAGTAGACTGAACTTGCTGGACGAATTGGACCATTGGGCTGTATCTGGACCTTTTTTTTTTGGGACTTTTTTGCTGATGAGAATTGATGAGAACTGGGCCTCCATCAGAACACATCTTGGGCCCATTCGAAAATGAATAACAAAACTGTAAAAAAAACTGAATAAAAACACTTAACTGAATTTGATTAATGTCTAATTAACAATTAACACCTAATTAACTAACTTCCTAATCAACTCTAAAAAATGATTAAAACTCATATTATCCTAATTAAACCTAAAAACAATTAAGAACCTAATTAACTCTAAAAAGTGAATTAACCTAATTAAACTCTAAAAAGTGAATTAACCTAATTAAACTCTAAAAAATGATTAAAAGTCTAATTAACTCTAAATCAATCTAATTTTCTATTAAAAATCTAATATTATTTAATATCTATTAAAAAAAAAAACTATATTATTTTCTATATTATCTAAAAAACTATTTAAACCTATTAATCCTAATTTTTATTATTCTATTTAATATGCTAAGAAAATTCACTAATATTCTAAAAATGATAAAAGCTATCTAAATTCTATTAAAATTCTACAAATGATTAAAATCTATTTAAAATATTCTATAAAATTCTAAAAAGAAGAATTAAGCTATTAAAATATTCAAAAACCCTATTTAAATTCCAGAAAAATCTAAAAAGCCTGTTAAAAATTCACAAAAGCCTGTTAAACCCTAAAAATGCAGATGAATGCACATGACCGCCACGAAAGAGCGCACGAGACCAGATTGAATCGAACAGAGATCCCCGGGCATCAGAATATCCCCAAAATGACTGTGCAAGCTAAAAATCACTGAGGAGCGCACAATTTCCCGAAAATAAAACCCCGATAATCTGGACTGAATCTGCCATATCTGATAGACGAAAATCAAGCTGTAAACTCTGATATCCCCTGCTTGTGCACAAAAATCATATATCTGAGCTGTGAATATGAAATTAAACCATGAGTCAGATAGGAGAATCAGTTGGTCAAATTTTAGGGTGCAACAGCTGCCCCTATTCAAGCGACTTGGACCTGAAGGGTTTGAAGAGCGCTCAGCCTTCAAACATTCAGAGGTACGAGACGGTTGAATACAAATAAAACCCGAAAATTTGCCAACCGCGAGCATATAGTGTCAACTGCTTGGGGAATAAAGTCCAGAAAACCGAGTCCAGTTATTGCGGCACCAAACTGATTAATCATCTGATAAAGAACTCCTGATTTGAATACCCGTTGCTTGTGATACCCCATATAACAAACCCTGAGGGCTACAACAACATACCTGATCCTTTCACATTGCCTACTGGTAAGCAGGAAGAGAAATATACTCACATCGCCCAAAGATGGACGGGAAGACACCCTGATTGAATACTCACCTCGTCTAATGATAGACGGAAAAACAACATTCATCTCCCAATTTACATCGTCTAAGGATAGACGGGATGAAGTAATCTCCATACTCACATCGCCCAAGGATAGACGGAAAGGCACCATAATCTCCATACACACATCGTCTAAGGATAGACGGAAAGTCACCATGATCTCCATACTCACATCGTCTAAGGGTAGACGGCATCATCCTGATTGATGAAACAAATCAATATTCTCATCGTCTAAGGGTAGACGGGATCATCCTGATTGATGAACAAATCAATATTCACATCGTCTAAGAGTAGACGGGATCATCCTGATTGATGAACAAATCAATTCACATCGTCTAAGGATAGACGGCATCAAATTCTTAATCTCCATACACACATCGTCTAAGGATAGACGGAATCATCCTGATTGATGAAACACAACAATTCACATCGTCTAAGGATAGACGGGAAGACATAATCTCCATACTTGCATCGTCTAAGGGTAGACGGGATCATCCTGATTGATGAACAAATCAATATTCACATCGTCTAAGGATAGACGGAAAGACACCACTAATCTCCATATTCACATCGTCTACTGATAGACGGGAAGAAATAATCTCTGAATTCACATCGTCTAAGGATAGACGGGATCAAATTCTTAATCTCCATACACACATCGTCTAAAGATAGACGGGAAGTCACCCTAACGCAATTCAACACTCTCTTTTGAATTTCAGAGTTCTTCTGTTTACGGGAATTGATGGAAAGATCAATATCTTTGAAGGGGCCACATCGTCAGTATGGACTGACGGGAAGAAGCCACCTTTTAAAGAACCATGTCGTCAATAAGAGTCGACAATCACGAAAACTGAACATTCTTCGAAGAGCCTCGACATCAATAAGGATTGATGGTCAGAAAAGTCCCTCTTAAACGTCATCATATCCAATAACCAGAAAGAGAACCAATATCCAAAATCGTTTTGAAACCCCTCAACAACTAAGGATAGCCGGAGAAGACTCGCTGGGGAAACACCTCATCATTTGTATGATCTGGCAATAAGAAACCCGCTGAACAATAGCTCGAAACTTCACATCGTCTGCTGACAGACGGAAAGGAAAGCCACTTGCTAGAAAAGCTCTATTTTGAACCTTATTGAAAATCCATCAACACCTCACATCGTCTACTGATAGACGGGAAGGAAAGCACATCCTGGGGAAACCCCTTCTTGAAACCTTACTGCGACCACCCGCAACTTCACATCGTCTATGGATAGACGGAAAGAAAACCATACTCGTACTCAAGACGTCTAATGCTAGACGGAGAAATCCATTTATTGGAGGAACACATCGTCAATATGAATTGACGGGAAGAAAAGTCTGTCGATATCAGATGACTGCTTGATCAAAGCACAACTATCGTTGCATGATCTGAGATACAAATAATTTGCTGAACTGTCTGAATACTGCTGCTGGATAAATGCCTCTGAACTAACCACAGAGTAATCCACGCGCCATATGAGGCTGATAGAAAACCTGACTTATGCTTTGTATGCATATGCAAATGCTTTACTCTTTCTACAGCGTAATGCTCCATTTTGGATAGAAATGCTATGCATTTTGAAACTGTCATGCAGGTATGATGCAAATATGATGCATGCAATATGCTAGTGCAGGCTCGAGCTGCCGGAGAAGGCTGGGTACAGAACCACTTCAGCAAAATAAATGCTGAAGGCGAGGCCAACTCTGCTGGAGATAACCCGGATATCACTGAATTATCCTAGCAAAATAAATGCTGGGAGAGTGAAATCAACTCTGCTGGGGATACTGGGAACTCAACCGAACGCCTCAACGAAGTAATACCCTGCTGGGGAACATAACTTCTTTGTGAAATAGCAGACGTGCTGAATATGATTAGACTCCTCTAGGGATAGCTCACCCGTGCCAATGACAAATTGGACTTTGCTGGCAAAATGTAGGGAGTCCTCTTGCGCGCTGATGAAGCTCGGATCTGGAAATTGATGCGCCAATACGGATGGTTTCACAATAATCGCAAACATGGATTTGAGCTCTTAAACTATCTTACTGGGTCAGATACAACTGCCGCTGGAAAACATTCTTCCTGAATACACAGCCTTTTAGTGAAGAGTCAAGGGATAGTGACACAACTTCCCGCATTCATCTCGCTCTCGAAAATCGACTGCATCTGCTCGAATAACTATGAATGACCCTGTAGGTACGGAGAACAACAATCCTTTTGTTTCTGATATGCCCCAGCCTACAGGACATCTGTGGGGATAGTCCTTGAAAGGAAATCTGCAAGTCTGGAGCCCTGATGGTCTGATGTAACATGCCTCAGCGTTCTGAACTCCTGAGAGATACTTCACCTTGAATGCTTCTCGAGTAACTTCTGCGTGCTTAAGATGGTCTGCCCCTGACTGCCATGACCTTGCCCCGACTATCTGATTCAGAGTAGTACCTCCTGACTACGACGCATTCACCGAATCTCAACCTGATTGCCCCAGAATAACTGACTTCGAAAAGCTGACCTGACTGGGGATCACAATAAAGCTTGCCCCTGCTCTCGGAGCATTCGGGCGTTCTACATTCTATCTTGACCATACTTTCCATTGTAGGAAGCTTTTCTGCTGTCAAGTGCTTACCCGTAAGTAAAACAAGTTATTATGCATAAAAGATGTATTAATGCAACACATATGACAGCTTTGACATCCAATCTGTTCACTGGGAAAAGGAAAAACAGTTTATGGCATATAATGCATAAAACACTTATCAACATCAGTACCAACATGGTAAGAGGAACCTTTTTAGGAGTCAGAATCGACGCGACCTTTACCGGAGTATGCTTTTGAAACAACCTGCTTCAATTAGGACTTTTGAAGGTTGTAATGTGGTCAGGTTCATGGTTTTGAAAGGAAAGGATAAAGGCTCAAAGTTTTTTAACCCACCCGTTCTCCTTGATGTTCTCCCATCCTACGTTCAGCTAATTCAACCTTAGCGCTCACCTCTCGGAGGTTGAAAGATAGGAGTGATAGTTCGAGAAACTTTTGGATTTTGGAGTGACAGCCACTCACTTTTCGTCTTTGACACTTGGGGTCGCACGACTCGTATTTCCATCGAGGATTTTTCTTTTGATCCTTTTCATCTTTTTCTTTTCATATCCCTAACTTTTGCCTGGACTGACTCCTTTTGAGTTTCTTTTGATTTTTTTAAGTCCAGCGGGATGCCCTCCTTTTTGCCTAAGTCATTTGTTTTGAAGTTTTCTCGACTTAGCGGGCTTTTAATTCCTTTTTTTTTCATTTTTTCCTTCAAACAAGTCGTGTGACACTGGTTGCCTGACTCTTTGGGAATTGATGTGGCTGTCCCACTCTTGATTGAACCATTGTGGTCTTTTAGGCACGACTTCTAGGGACGTGATTGATCCTCGAATGGACACTCCTTTTGCAATTTGGACGCTTGGTCAAATTAGCTAACACCTACCCTGCCCCAGGTTAAGATTGAGGGTTTTTCATTCACAGAAAGAAACTCCTACTACAAGGCTCAAAGGGGTTGACAAGGGATTATCTTCCTTATATCTCCGGTGTTTAGGGGTTTGAAACAATGCCTGTACATCATCAACAGGTTTTATTTCGAAAGCATACAATATCGGTAGTTGCATGTCGGCCATTTTCGTCATCCTCCCCAAATTCTTCTTAACCGACGTTGGACATTTGCAAAATCAGTTAGTGAACACGACTGGATTCAATCAAAACATGCATATTTATTTCATTATCATCAATTTAAATGAAGACAACAAGTTTTACAAACAAGCTTACAAATTCAAACAGGAAAGCAACTACAAATGTAAAGAAATGACAAGCTAAACAAAGAAAATATGCTTGCTTCTGAGAACCGGGCTTTCACATCTGCCCTGCTGCTGAACCAGCTATCCTTATTAGAGGCAATTCGATGCTGTCTTGATCTGCTTTCAACGACTTAACCAAATTATAGAGCTCTTCCTCCTTCATTCAGATGATTTGGGACCTCTTGGCCCGAAGCTGATTGCCGCACTATCAAGCAGATCCTGCACTTTGTGCTTAAAAGCATGGCAACTTTCTATATCGTGACCCGGGGCTCCAGAATGAAACTCACAGTGCTTGCTTGCATCATAACCAAACGGGGGAGTTCCCGTTATTGGTGCCAGGGTTCTTTTCTCTACCAGATTCAATCCCAACAATCTGTCCTGCCAACAACTCGGCATATGTTGAGGGAGGCTTCTCAAACACTCTTCTCGGCTTGCCGCCCTGGAATTTTCGCTGAGCTTGCTGTGCCCCCTGCTGAGGCTGCTGCTGCTGGTATCGGGTTGACCCTTGAACACCCTTCGTAGCAAATGCAACATCGGTTTCTTGACCTTCAATGTACTGATTGACGCTCTCCTTATGCTTAACCATTTTCTTTCTTAGATCTACCCCAGGAATAGGCAACAATTGTGGGCCTGGAGATTCTGACACCATGGAGTCCAGGATACGCTTCTGACCCACTGCGGCTTTAGAAACATCTGTCATTTTAGCATCGATCGAGACAGGAGCAATATGCACCGCTACGCCGCCCGGCGTGAATTCAATATCGTGCGAGTCAATCAGGTCTTGAACATTGTGCTTGAAAGCATGACAACCCTCGATGTCATGTCCGAATGCCCCGGAATGAAATTCACATTGCTTACTGGCATCGTACCCTTGAGGAAACACTCTCGTTGGTGGTGTCAACGTTCTCTTCTCAACCAGATTAAACCTCAATAAGATCTGCAAGAGCTCAGCATAGGTCATAGGTGGTGCCTCAAATATTCTCCTTGGCTTTCCTTCCTGGATCTTCCGTTGAGCCGGATGTATCATCTGCTGCTGCTGCTTAGGTTCCACATGCACAGGTGGCGCGAGCTTCTTCATTGCGGCTTCAAATAGCTGATCTTCTTTCCTAAGCACATTCTTGACTACCTCCATGATCAAGCTCATTTGGGTCTTCAGCTGACTGTTCTCCTCTTTGAGAATCTTCTGCTCCAGACGCATCTCTTGCATGTCTCTCATCATCTGCCCCAGCTGGCTTCGGACTTCGATCAATTCACACTGATTCTGTTCCATATCTCTGAAGGAGTTCCTGCAACAAACTGGACGATGAGGAAATAAGGCCCACGGTTCTGATATACCTGTTAAATGATAATGCAGCGCAGAAAGCAAACACATATTCCCAACGAGATAAAGAGAAACTCAAGCTATAAGCACACAGACAAACATCTCCCACACATGTACAACCAACAAAATCAGCAGGTAAGCACAAATGAGTCTGAATATAACGACCCCAGCCAACAATCCTGGTGGTGGTCAACAAATACTGATGCACAAAAGCTAAACGGTTAGGCAGAGAAACAGATGCGACACCCGGCATAGAAACCTCTAGAAACTTCCCCCATATTCAACTGAACTCTCTGATTGACAATCCTCAGAGCACACACTTCCTGCGGAGTCTTCCATGACATTAACTGACGAACCCGCACAACTGGATGATGGAAAATCATTAATCTGAACAAAACCCTGAGAAGTGATGCAAATACGGCTAGAGTCTATCAGATCCTGAACCTGGCTTCTAAGCACCTTACAATCATTTGTTGAATGCCCCTGTGCCCCAACATGGTACTCACAGCGGGCGCTGGCATCAAACCTGGAGGATACGGTGGAATCACCGGCTTAGTCTCTTTTGGCACTATCAATCCACTTCTGACCAGATCTGGCAACAACTGACTGTACGAAACTGGTAGCTGAGTAAACTGCCTTTCAGGCTTCCTTGGTCTTCGTGGGGCATGCTGACGTGATCGGCGATAGGATGATCGTTGACTTGAAGCGTCGGAAGACTGATCCTGAGATGCTAGAGATTCTGAGGTGGCATCATCTCCTTCCCACTCTTCTTGAGAACTGACAACTGACTCAATCTTATTAACTGGGACGTAAGGAACACCTCGAAACTTTCCACTCCTGAGTCCTCGCTCAACAATCTCTCCCAGCCTCATCAGGCCCACAAAGCTTGTGCAACTGAACAATTTGTCAAAATAATGGCCTTTCAGAGTACCCAAGAAGATGTCAACCAGTTCTCTTTCCGGAAGCGGTGGTCGAACACTAGCAGCCAATTCCTTCCATCTTCGCAAATACGCTCTGAATGATTCATTCTCTGCCTGAGACAATTCTTGCAGATCTACGAGACTAGGAGTCAAATCCAAGTTATAATCGTACTGCTTTATGAAAGCTCTGGCTAAATCCACCCAAGATCGAATCTGATTACTTTCCAGTTGCACATACCATCTTAAGGATGCCCCAGTCAGGCTATACTGGAAGCAATGGATCATCAATTTATCATTTCGCACAAACGAAGTCATCCTTCGACAGAACATCATCAAATGCAGCTTTGGACAGCTATCTCCCGTGTATTTTTCAAATTCCGGCGTTTTGAACTTGTACGGCAACACGAGGTCAGGAACCAAACACATGGCTACAGCATCCAGGTTAACGGCATCTTTCGCTTCCAAGGCTTTCATTTGCTCTTCCAACACTCGGACTCTTCTACCATAGTCAAGAGCTCTTGGATCTACTAACCCGGTCATTGGATTATCTCTCCGGTAATTCATCACAGGTAAAGCAACACATTGATTGTTAACAGGAGGATAACGTTCATTTCGGGCGAGAAACTGCTCATGCCGATCTCTGTTCTCAACAGCAGGCTGCACAACTTGGTCTGCAGTAAGATTGTTCACTTGCGGGAAGCCTTCCATAGAATCATACTGATGGTTGGACGCCATAGTAAACCCTGCCTGGGTGTCAGGAACCTGGAAATTGCCTTCAGCCATAGCCACCAATTACCTGTAACGGACTACACTGCTTGATTCTGCTCAAATTCGCTTCAGCCCCTTGGTTGTCTTCAACACTCCATTCTTGCCTCAAACAATTCCCCTAGAATCACCTTCTGGTGAAAACAAAGGCTGGATAAGTGCTCTGACCTGCTAAATGCTATGCAATATGATTTATGCAAACAGAAATACAAAAATGCTAACGTGCATGTGTGCATTGGAGATATTTTCCCTCCAATTCCAGTGTCAGTGGTAGCAAGACGAGGTAAACCATAGAGACACTATTTGAAAAAACCCTCATATATTGATTAGAATAACAGTCTTGTCAAGAAGTTACATAACTATGCTCCATACAGCTGATATGACAAGGAGGATCCCAGCCAACATGCCTGGTGGTGATCTCATCATACAGAATACAAGAGAGAAATCAAATACGGGTACGGTTGCGGAAGTCCTCGACCATCTTCTTTGTCTCTGCATGATCTGGTTGATAAATCAAACCTTCTATCAGTCGATCCCTCTTCCTGACCGTCCCCTGGATGTCTCTGACAAAGTCTTCCCAAGCCTTATCATTGGCACCGCCCCCAGGTTTGGGTCTCTTGGCATCTGCTCTATGCTGGAAATCTTCCAAATTCTTCATGGCATCTGTTAATTTGCGCTCGGCTTCGTATCGGCGACAGGCTTCTTCTTCAAGCTCTTCATTCTTCACCTTGACCTGTTCTTCTAACTGAGCAATCTGTGTCTTCAGCTCTTCTTCTCGCCCCTTGCGCTTGGTCATAGTGAGATCCCAGTGTTCTCTGAACTTGGCTAGCTTTGTGTAGGCCCTGTCCAGCTCTTGCTTCTTGGTGGCCAACACACTACTAACTGAGTCTACATCTAACTCTAGACGCTTCTTGGTTTCAGTCAATTCTAATAGCGTAGTCTTCAGATGTTTCAGAGTTTCAGCCTGTTGCTTAGAAACATATCCTGTTTCAATCTTTTCATGCCGAAGCTGGGCGTTCTCCTGCTCTAAAGCCTCTTTAGCCCTTGCTAGCTCTTCTTTCTCCGCCATCAGCTGCTTGTAGACCTGAATGTCCACAGTGGTAGACTCCTCTACCGGAGGAGGATGCAATGGCTGAACTGCTGGATACGGCATAAGGAACTTCACAGCTCGCTCACGAATCCATTCTATATATGGGCTAGGAACTCGAGTATCCCCTCTGCTACCTGAAAGCTTCCCTCTCTTGTGCAAGTTTCTCCAGGCTTTCTCAAGTTTGGTCAGCATTTCTTTCCCAATTGCCCCAGTGAGATACAGAGATTCCTGTATCTCCTCGGGCTTTGGCACTCCTTGAGGTATGTACCCAAATTGCTTGATCAATAAGGAAGGGTTATAGTTGACACAACCTTTCCTTCCTATTAACGGAACATTCGGGAATCCTTCGCCTTTGAGTATGACTTCAGCTCCAAATACCTCTTTATTGGTCCATACCACGTTCTCAGCAGTCAATCCCATTAATCGCTCGGGCCATCCTAGAGAATTGATAGAGGTGACAAAAGGGCCTGACTTAGGCAAATGACTGGTGAACCACCTGCATAGGAGAGGTACACAGCAAGACACATTCCTTCCTCGTCGCTTTTCATTCTGATAGTGGGTTGAATGGTGGATATCTCCCAGCAAAGTAGGAACTGGGTTCTCCGCAGCCAAAATATAGAAGGCATCTGAATCAACAAAATCAGGAATGTTCGGGAATAATACGATGCCATACACACATACAGCAAGGATAACGTCAAAAACATCCCAGCTACCCTTCTGGGCATACTCTCGAGCCTTCTCCACTAAGACATCCAACGGAAATCCCCATACGTCTCCTCTTCTGATCATCTTCCCAGACAGCTCAGACTCTTTCAAGCACAGGATGGCAGAAAGCTCAGCCAGCTTAGGCTCAGCGTCCGTACGATAAAAAGGCATTTGCTCACGGATCGGTATATCCAGAAGTGCAGAGTACTCCTCCAGGGTAGGAGCCAAAACAAAGTCGGGAAATACAAAACACCTGAGCTCCGCGTCGTAAAACTGTAACAAAGTATAGATGCCGCTGGTCTCGTAGGCAGATGGCTGATAAACGTAGGTCAGAATCCTCCCATATCTCTTTCTGAAGTCACCCATTCCCCTCTTCTTAGCAATAGCAATCAATTCTAACAATAGACTGATATTCGGCGACGGAAACTTATAGGGCAATACTCTCTTCAGGTTTTCCATGTCTTGCTAGGAACAAACACCAGAACTGGAAGGGAAAATATGTACCTGCAATACACACACGTTAGTTGAATGCAGATGGTAATGCAATGATGCAACATGATAAATAATGCAATCCGCGAACATAGGGGCTATGCTGTAGCCTGAAGAGGAATATCTCTGTGATCAAGAACAGAAAACCAACACGGTCACCAGAATCTCAGGACACTAACTACCATCTGATACTCAAAATATCAATCCCCTGGTAAGAAAACCATCTGAACCTCTGTATCTGACGAGAATACCATCTGATAATAGCCTCAACCTCAGATAAGAAACCCATCTGACCCAGACAACACACCTGGAGATGAATCAAGAACACCATCTGACAAATACTGAACCATGGTTTCTGAAGGCCAGTTTTCCTGCAATAACCCAGTCCCTCTCACAGGTAGGATAAACCTAATCCACGGACAAAGGTACGGCATCCTATGCGGTCATCAGCGTCACAGACTTTCATGAATGACGATACGATTCCCAGAAGGAGTGGCATCATCAAGTCATGAAGAGGCCTCACTTAGCTGACTTCCAAATGATCGGTCCCCAGAGTCGACAACCCTCACGTCTGGACTCCCCTCAGATCCTCAGGACCGGAAAGGAGCACCTCTGCAAGAGTCTCGTCTGAGCGCAGATTTTCGTAGGGAACTGTGCCTGCTCAGCAGACAGGTTCGTCTACTACTTCTCCGCAACTATATCTAGGTGTGTACTCAAGCCCAGGTCCGGCTTTTCACTCACAGTAACCTCCCTTCGCCCACAGCAATAATCATAATAATATAATGCTGGAAAATAAATGCGGAAAGGTAAAGGTACAGAAAAGTAAAGTGCAGAAAAGTAAAACACAATATGCACAACACCCAACAAATAAACACCCAAGCGCTAGGATTGACTCGCGTAGGGGATGGGAAACGGTCCCAGCATAAGGGATGGGAAAAGTCCCTAGATGCTATATTCCCCAGCAGAGTCGCCAGCTGTCGCTACTGCGAAAATCGGCGCCGGCTTGACAGGAGAGTCGCCACCGTGCGTTATTTATCCCTCAGAGCGGGAAAGGAAACGCTCGAAGTAAACCTCGCAAAGACGGGAAAAAGGTATGGTCATCGCAACCAAAACCTGGATTCGGGAGTCGGTTACGCAAGGGGAAGGTATTAGCACCCCTCACGTCCATCGTACTCGATGGGATCCACGCTTGGTGTTTATAGGTAAAAGGGTGTGTTATCTATCTACGCTAATGGCTGGTCTGAAAAGAAAATAAAAAGACAGGACTCGACAGAACATACGGGGTTCTGGGCCTACGTATTCCCTCGTGCAATGGGAAAGTCAGAGTCAACGTAGTTCGACTTCCTACGTCTAGACGGGGGAAAGGTTGCTCGCCAGGACATCGCGTCCTGTGCCTACGTACTTTCATCTGGAATGAAAGATCAGAGCAAACGTAGTTCGGCTAACTACGGGTAAACAGGGGCTCTCACACAGCAGTGAGAAAACAAACTGGTCCCTAAGGCTCGGGAACCTACAAACACGATCTGGTCTCAAATGCACTCGGGCACGAGAAAGGGATAACAATTAGTCGTTAGCGGGAAAGTCTCGATCGCACAGCCGCGAGAGAACAAAGGTTAGTCGTTAGTGTGCTCGCTAGGATATCGCATCCTATGCCTACATATCTTCGTCTGGAACGAAGAATCAGAGCAGCTGTAGTTCAGCTAACTACGGATCAAGCTACTCAAAAGCTCCTACAGAAAGGAAAGGGAAACCCTAGAACCATAGCTGGGAAACAGGGGAATCTACCTACTGCTATCACACCTGGCTGACCGTCCTAATGTCTATCATAACAACTCCGCAGCGGAGAAGTCAGAGCTCCTAAGGGATCATGGCAACAGGACTAAACCACAAACAAGAAACTGCAACGTAAAGAAATACTGAAAATATGCATGAATGCAACAACTAGACAAACAAGGCGCAAAGGCCGCAAACCACAAAGGCAAGGGAGCTCAGCTCTACCAAATACCAACAAGCAAAGCCACGCAATAACAAACAAGCAGAAGGAGGACCACCTCAACTTCTTATGCACACAAAGTCTACTTCTAATATGCACCTACTCAGAACCATCTAAATGAATACCTAAGTCTAATGCAACATAACATCACACAAGTCAAACAACACAAAGAGACTAACCCTGAGCAGGGCCTCTAACAAACCTGAAACAAGCTCCTAATCTATTTCTAAACAGAACTCTATACAGCACCCTAAGCAAAGATCTAAGCCAAAACTCTAAGCAAGAGGAATCAATCCCAGTCTCCAAGCTTCAGAACAAGCTTACCAGAGAAAGGAAGCTAAGCAGACAAGCTCATAGTGCTTTCCTCAGGAAAGTACCAGGAGGTTACTACTCAGGAGTCATATCCTATGCGGCTCGACAACTGTGATCAGTTTACATTCCTCCTCAGGAGAAACTAAACTCACATGAAGGCTCCGGCATCACTGGATACTTGAGAAATACCTATATGCACTAGGGGAACTAAGTGAACAGACTCATAGGACCTTCCTCAGGAAAGTACTAGGAGACTGACACTTAGGAATTGTACCCTACGTGGCTCAACAACTGTGATCAGTTTACATTCCTCCTCAGGAGAAATTAAACTCACAAGTTGGCTCCAACATCACTGGATACTTAAGAAATCCTAGGTAAACTAGTGGAACTAAGTGAATAGACCCATAGGACCTTCCTCAGGAAAGTACTAGGGGGCTTCCACTTAGGAATCGTATCCCATGTGGCTCAACAACATGTGATCAGTTTACATTCCTCCTCAGGAGAAATTAAACTCACAAGTCGGCTCCGACATCGTTGGATACTTAAGAAAGAGGTGAGAAGAAAGAATGAAAGTCATTCATAGTGCCTTCCTCAGGAAAGTACCATAAACTCCCTTCAAACTTCAGGATCTCAAACCTCACAAACAGACAACAAGCTCCTAGACTAAGCCTCAATCCACTGCCTCTCTGCAAGCTCCAGCAGGACTCCAATCAGCTCCCACCTCAAGAAGAAACCCACAGGCCAACAAACCTCAAGGAACTATCTCTGAAGTTCAACCATAGTTGAACTTCAAAGTCAGAAGTCATCAAGACTTCTCCTATCTTCAGGCTCAGACAAATCATATCAGGACACCCTACAAAAATCTATCAAAAATCTAATGGGAGACCTACATGGCTCTATGACAACATACTGAAAAAAAACAGAACAAAATTCAATACCAGATGAAAGAACTAAAATCAGCAACACAGACATATCCACAGACCAATTATTCAACATCAATAACAGTGGAAAAATGCAATTAAAATGAAAATGCATGATTGAGCTAATATTTCTGTATTATAAAATTCTACACTGAATTACGAGTCTACAAAAAAAAAAGAACGGAATTATTTGACTAAATCTACCATTTTTCATGAATTTTCTAATGATATGCATGCATTGAAAATATTAAAAGAAATCAATTAATTGGAAAATACGCACAAAAATAGGAAACAAAAATAAAATGTCATTTTTTATTTTTATTTAATTTTCTAAACATTTATGATGAAATGGTAGAGAAAAGAATTATTAAAAAAACAATTATTTACATTTTTTATGAATTATCTAACAAACCAAGAAAATAAAAGAAATTGAAAGAAATAATATTGGAATAAAACTGGAGGGGGTTTAAACAGCAAAGAATATCTAATTATTCTGCATTGGGCCTATGCTGGGGGTGCTAAAAGCAAATTGGGGCCTAAGGCCCATATCCAGTCATTCAGACTCACACACGGGGGGGGGGGGGGGGGGGGGGGGGGGTAATTGAGTGGAAACGAGGGTGGTGTTCAGCAGAACACAATTGGGCTTAGCCCAATGTCCAAACCCTAAACCCAGTTGGGGAACCCTAACAAACAAAAACGAAATTACCTCCATCTCTTGGGTACTGTTCACACTCCTAAACCCTAGCCGTTCACTCGTCTCCCCCAACTCACTCTCTCTGCAATTCATCTTTTCACTCACACATCATTCCCAGAAACAAAAGAAACCCCAACGAACTTCACCTCTCTCACGATGAATCAACCCTAACTCACAATCAACTACCTAATCTGGATCTAATAAGCTAACATGCAAGCCTCAAAACGAATCTCATGATCTAAAAGAACAAACCAATAATGGAGGCGATGAAGAAGACAAACCTGAGACGATGGACTTGCTAGAATTCTCTGAAGGCTTGATGAAGATCGTCGCGAGAGAGCAAGATATTGATGTATTCCTAACTGCTGAAGTAGTTTGTGGAAGCAAGAACTGATGAAGGCGATGGTTCTGGAGATGGCGTTCGGGAAAAAGCTGATGAAGATTGATGTGTTTCTGGGAAGAAATGGATGAAGATCTGGAAATCTTTCTTCGATGGAGGATGAAGGTTTAGGATGGCGTTCTGGAAAAAGTTGATGAAGATTGCTGGCGTTCTGGAGAATTTGATGAAGAATGATGAAGGTGAACGAAGGATTCTGGAAAAGATAGGATGAAGATGATGAAGGTTTGGAGGTGTTGAATGCAGTTTCCGGTGATGATAAAGCTTCTGGCGAGGTTTCCGGTGGCGTTGGATGGCGAAGAGCGGAAGAAAGGATGAAGGTCGAAGAAAGAAGATGAAGAATTCTGGGTTTTGGGTATCTCCGGCGGAAATGACGGTGGTCGGAGGGCGTTAGGGTGGCCGGAGTTGGTTGCTAGGGCGTTTGCATGCCCGGCGGTAGGGGGGCTCCGGCGAGGATGAGAGGAAGACAGGTGGCGCGCATGCGCAGAGAGAGAGGGAGTGTATGACAGCTGGGGGACACGTGTGTGGGTCTCTGAGTGGGTGGTGGCGTCTTCAAGGCAAAACGCGTGGGGGGCCTCTTGCTTCAACACGTGGCGCACTATTTAAAGCACTGAGAGTGCTAGAACTTTCTAGAGGTTTCTGGAAGTAGACTGAACTTGCTGGACGAATTGGACCATTGGGCTGTATCTGGACCTTTTTTTTTTGGGACTTTTTTGCTGATGAGAATTGATGAGAACTGGGCCTCCATCAGAACACATCTTGGGCCCATTCGAAAATGAATAACAAAACTGTAAAAAAAACTGAATAAAAACACTTAACTGAATTTGATTAATGTCTAATTAACAATTAACACCTAATTAACTAACTTCCTAATCAACTCTAAAAAATGATTAAAACTCATATTATCCTAATTAAACCTAAAAACAATTAAGAACCTAATTAACTCTAAAAAGTGAATTAACCTAATTAAACTCTAAAAAGTGAATTAACCTAATTAAACTCTAAAAAATGATTAAAAGTCTAATTAACTCTAAATCAATCTAATTTTCTATTAAAAATCTAATATTATTTAATATCTATTAAAAAAAAAACTATATTATTTTCTATATTATCTAAAAAACTATTTAAACCTATTAATCCTAATTTTTATTATTCTATTTAATATGCTAAGAAAATTCACTAATATTCTAAAAATGATAAAAGCTATCTAAATTCTATTAAAATTCTACAAATGATTAAAATCTATTTAAAATATTCTATAAAATTCTAAAAAGAAGAATTAAGCTATTAAAATATTCAAAAACCCTATTTAAATTCCAGAAAAATCTAAAAAGCCTGTTAAAAATTCACAAAAGCCTGTTAAACCCTAAAAATGCAGATGAATGCACATGACCGCCACGAAAGAGCGCACGAGACCAGATTGAATCGAACAGAGATCCCCGGGCATCAGAATATCCCCAAAATGACTGTGCAAGCTAAAAATCACTGAGGAGCGCACAATTTCCCGAAAATAAAACCCCGATAATCTGGACTGAATCTGCCATATCTGATAGACGAAAATCAAGCTGTAAACTCTGATATCCCCTGTTTGTGCACAAAAATCATATATCTGAGCTGTGAATATGAAATTAAACCATGAGTCAGATAGGAGAATCAGTTGGTCAAATTTTAGGGTGCAACAAACACAAACAGTTAGCCATCCTAGTTTATGTTTCAAAATGCATATGTTTGACAATGACGCAACGATCCATACGACATGGACATGCTACACGTTTATTTGGTTAATGCAAGTATGACACTATATGCTGATGCGAATGCAGACTCGAACTGTTGGGTACAAAAACTGCTTCAACAAAATAAATGCTGAAGATAGTGCCACCTCCGCTGGGGATAGCCAGATGCTATAGAATTATTCCAGCGAAATAAATGCTGGAAGAGTGACGTCGACTCAGCTGGGGAATGGGGATCTTGACCCAGACACCTTATTGAATTAACACCCTGCTGGGGGATATAACTCTGCTGGGGAACAGCAGATGCGCCTGGTATGATTGAACTTCTGCGGGAAAGTGAACGGATATCACACGGTATTTTGACAAAATAAATGCCATGACCCATACCAACTCTGCCGGGGAGAGCCTTAATCTTTGAGTCCCACTGGGTGGAATACTTGCTGAGAAAAGAATTCCGCTGGGGATGGGATGATTCTCTTGGGAAAAAATCAACTGACTCCACTGGGGGAGAGTAAATGACCTGGCGGGGAAAGGTAAGCTGCCTGAATACAGCTCACAAATGTTAATCTTCTGCGGCTAAACCACTCTCTGCTGAGGATAAATGACTTGGCTGGAGCATGTCCTCTTGGATAGGCTACGCCTAGCTGGGGAATTCGATCCTTCTTCAGGAAGCACATGCATGACCTGCGTGAGGGTCGAATCTTTCGGTATTGCAATCTCTTGGTCCTCTTCCTCGTACGGCTATGAAACCTGCAACAACACAAACAAGACAAGACAAGCCTATGCAACCAAATCGATTCAGGTTAGCGACGTTATTTTCAGTTAATTCGAAGCTTTAGCAATTGTTGGCAAGGGCCAGTGATGTTATACGCATGCTAGTTTCAATAAACTTAGGCGTTTTATCATGCACAAAACAGTAAAGAACCAGCATCAAGTACTGAATAACATATTTTATTGATCGGGCCCCTGAATGGGCGGAGTTTGTACACGGAATGTAACTCCTGAAATGAGGAAGCTACGCAAAGCAAATATACAAATATGCACACTAAGCATAAATATTTTGACAAATTAAATTTTGTACACATGTCGGCAACGGGATGCAGATGAACACCACGAACTGATCCTCCTATGACTCATCCGACTCTAATGCTTTCCCAGTATCCATACTTCTGAAAAGGTTGTACCAGATAACCGATCCTCCTCGTTATATTCTCCCGCATTGATTCTCAGTGCAATATCAAATTCGGACCGCAGTCATTTGCTTTTCAAATCCCTAACTTTTGCGTGAACCGCCCTTTACGGGTTTTCAGTTCACCGGGATACCCTTTTTTGCCGAAGCCGCCCAGTGTAGGTTTTCAACTTCGCGGGTGTACATTTTTCAATTTTATCCCTAACTTTTGCCCGAACCTTTCATTCTGTTTTTGGTTCGCCAGGATGCCCCATTTTTGCCTGGACTCTCTTTCTTCTGTCCAGCGGGTCTATTTTAAGCAAAGTATTTTTTAACTGCGTCCGAATTCACAGGCGACGTGAAGTCTTCACCGTCCATGGTGGACAACAATAGCGCTCCTCCTGAAAAGACTTTCCTGACAACGTATGGCACTTCGTAGTTGGGGGTCCACTTGCCCCTGTGATCTGCTTGCGGCGGGATAATCCTTTTCAGCACCAGGTCGCCCGTCTGAAAGCTTCGCGGAAGTATCTTCTTATCATACGCTTTCTTCATTCGGCTTTGGTATAAGCGACCGTATGCTAGAGAAGCTAGCCTCTTCTCATCCATCAAACTCAGTTGATTCAACCTGTCTTTTACCCATTCTGCCTCGTCCAGCTGAACGTCTCGCAATACCCTTAGAGAAGGGATCTCCACTTCCAATGGTAGCACTGCTTCCATTCCGTATACCAACGAGAACGGAGTTGCCCCGGTTGATGTGCGTACCGTCGTACGATAACCGTGCAAAGCGAAAGGTAGCATCTCGTGCCAATCCTTATAGGTCACCACCATTTTCTGGACGATCTTCTTTATATTCTTATTGGCCGCTTCGACAGCGCCATTCATCTTGGGTCGGTACGGGGAGTTGTGATGTTCGATCTTGAAATTCTGACAGAGCTCCTTCATCATTTTATTGTTCAGATTTGAACCATTATCCGTGATTATCCGCTCGGGAATCCCATATCGGCAAATGATGTCTCTCTTGATGAATCTGGCCACCACTTGCTTCGTTACATTTGCATACGACGCCGCTTCCACCCACTTGGTGAAATAATCGATTGCTACTAAGATGAACTGATGCCCGTTAGAAGCTGTCGGCTCGATCTTTCCAATCATATCGATTCCCCACATCGAGAATGGCCATGGAGATGACATCACATTTAGAGGACTTAGAGGCACATGGATCTTATCGGCATAGATCTGGCACTTGTGGCACTTTCTCGCAAACTTGAAACAATCAGTTTCCATGGTCAGCCAAAAGTAGCCTGCCCGCAGCAGCTTTCTCGTCA
>OZ012740.1:423709886-423744306 GCA_963859935.3 Lathyrus sativus
GGGGTGTTACACCTATTTACTCTTGAAATCTGGTGTCTTGAACTTTGGAGGAATTCCTATGTCTGTCACTAAGCACAGATCGAGTGTGTTGAGCCCATAGGTGTCACGCCCCTCTATAGCCTTAAAACTCTCTTCCAACACACAACATATTTTAACAATTTCAGCATCCTATGGTCGTTCGTTATTCACCATCGGGCTTGCCTTTTGAGGGTTTGGCATGGTGAATGCAAACCTATGATACTCAATAGTATCATGAAGTGAGGTATGCTCATATTGGAAAGTGTGACGCTCTTGTATATCAGGATTCTCAACTGGGATTCGTATTGACTGAGGTTGAGCACGAAAACTTGCTTGGGGTGGAACAACATTCTCATTTAATGTGTAGTCTGAAGAATATTGTCCTCTCTTTCTACTAAATCTGGAATAGCCTCTATGAGTTGGTTCATCTGGTTCTCCAATAGGTCAACATCTTCTCTTAACAGAACCTGGCTCTGCACCTCCGGGTCCATGGTCCTTCGAGAACTGCTTCAAGTCTGAGACGAATAGCTGGGAAATCAGCTGTTGTTTATGGATAAAAATGGAATGAGTCTTTTTTTGTTATGTTGTTTTTGGAAAATGATATGCATGCACACCGGTTAAATTCCAATGCATAATTGTGTCTTTGATGTGAAAAAAATGCAATGCCATGCCACATATGGATGCAATGAAAATTCATGTTCAGGTAACGATACAGGGTAACATTAGTAATAACATAACAACTTAAATAAGGTGGGCCTCCTACATTAGGGTAGTTCTCAGTTTTATGTACCCATGAAACCAACTCACCAGGTTAGCTCTAAGAGTTTGGATAAAAGGGTTCCTAGAGTAACGGACCTTAATCATAAAATTTCCATGCAACGGGCGAACCTTTTTATGATAAATTCATGAAAAAGATCTACTTTAGGCGGGGTCTTTGCATTGGTCATACACGGTGTGCTCCTTGTGGATCAATAATACACAACCATCATAGGTGGAACAGGTTCTAAAAGATCCTTCGAGTCATTGATCCTAATTGAATATCGGTCATGCAACCGGATAACCGCTCTATGACGAACTCAACAAATAAGATATACTCTAAGTGGGGTCTTCGTGTTAGGAATGCAAGGTGCACTCGTTGGTGGCTTACACTACACACCCACCTCCTAACTTATGTTATTCTCTTTTTCTCAAAAGCTCGGAAGAGAGCTTCACTCAAGTAATAGTTCCCAAAGCCCACACATAAGTATATATATATATATATAAAGGAAACAACACATCCAAAGAAGAAGAAACAAACTAAGCTAACACATAAACAAAAAGCTAACCAAACTAGGGTGGACTCTCTTAGGAATTGATCCCCAACAGGTTCTCAAACTGTCGCAGAGCAAAAAATACCTGGACGTAAGGAATGCTCAAAATATAAACAAAACAGAGTCGCCAGCAAACTTTTTTTATTCTCAAAGAGGGAAAGAGAAAATAACGATAAAACTCACAAAAAAACAAAAAGAAATGGTCGTCGTAACCAGATTGGGTTCGGGATCCGGTTATGCAAGGGGAAGGTATTAGCACCTCTCACATCCATCATACTTTATGGGGACCTATTTTGTTAGTTTTTTATAAGAGTGTTAGCGTCATATTAGTTTGCGATATTCTACCTGTCGAGTGAGATAAGAGAAAGAAAGAAAGGAAAGACTTTTTTTTTTATCAAAGGGGTGCTTTTTATTATTATTGTGCTCGCCTAGATTTAAAAATCTTATGCTTACATATTCTCATGGTGAAATTAGAAAATCAGAGCTCTGTATTTCTACCTACTAGAAACTACTAGGTTGGTTTCTTTTAAGGAGTAATCCTTTAGACATATCGAGTGTTTTATGTGGAGGCAAGTCGCCACATATCACACAAATCTGCAAGACATTGGTAAATGCAGGTTTCGATGATGACAAATTCCTAGGACAGACTGGAAAGTATGAGTTCCAGATCCACTAAACCAGATGCAGCATATCACTCATCATATCCTCCTTTTGCTTGTCTTAAATTGTCTTAAATAAATATACCTTGAGTTGACAAAATGCAATCATGACTAAAGGCATGAAAAACTTCAAACTAACAATATTTTGCAGGCTTGCAAGACATGGGTCGACCATAGGGTCGGCGTATCCATCAAAAACAAGGGAAGAACAGTCAGCGCACAAAGCATGCGTCGACCATTGGGTCAGCGGATGAAGGAATGATTTTCCAGTGGGTCAACGCATAAAAGCTTTGGTCGACCATAGGGTCGGCGCACAAAGGAAAAGAATTTCAACGGGTCAGCGCACGCCGACTGTATGGTCGACGCATACTGATGGAATTTCCAGAAATTCAAAACATCACTGGCCATGCGTCGATGCACAGACCTGTTATGGTCGACCGTTCGCGCGGAAAAACTGTTTTAACTTTGTTCCCTCTCATATTTGAAATACTGTTATGTTCTGAATACTGTGGGAACTATATATACTTGCTTAAACACTTGTGTCTAATAACATTTGATATTCTTTTGATTCATGTGTTCAAAAACAAGAAAGAGTGAAATAGGTGTCCAAGATTCATCATCTTCATCTTCAACATCTCACAACATTTCAATTACACACAATCATTTTTGAAATGCATTTGTGAGAGATTCAAGGTGATAAGGTTCGAGGCTTAGATTGGAGAATCAAGCTCGGGTTGAAGATTGTGACAGGTTCTTTCTTGAATAAAACCATTGGGGTTTTGACCTCCAAGATTGGTTCGAATTTTGGGGGTTTTTTGGACGAGATTCTTCATCAACGATCAATCAAGCGAAGGTGATTGTGAAGAGGTGGTCTTCACAAGTCTAGTAGCGGATTTGGTGATTTTGAAGGGAAGATCTCGGGTTCGATTTGGTGCTGTTGAGATCAGCCGGAGCCAAAGGTTTGAACAACAACGTGTTCTTCAATAAGGTGGCTGGAGCCGGAGGTCCATCAACACAAATCGAAGAACTTGATTCAGCTTGAATCAAGGGGCAAGGAGTGAAGGCAACTTTCAACACATTGAGATTTTTGTTGTATATTTGCTGCCCAATCCTTGTATAAACTATTCATTCAAACAGGTGATATCTATACAATATATCTCGATTCTAGTTTTAGAATTGAGGGCAGACGTACCCCGAAGCGAGGACGACGGGGGAACTGCCTCACCAAATTACTTGTCTTCTTTATTTTCAGCATTTACGTTTCAGCTCAAATAAGTAATTTTTGTGTAAGCTCTATCGTCAAAACTGTGATATCAATTGAGTAAGAGATTAAAACATTGTTTTTAACTCTAACGTACAACAAAACGTTGTACTAGGCTGATTGAAATCACTTACTCAACATAAACATCACTTGGAGTGTCTTTGCACACCAAGTGTTTGACATATTGCTCGAACCAAAATTACCTTACTTGTGTATCTAGTTTTGGTTTAATTTTGGATCATTGGAACTAGGTAACCTTACAACTGAAGTAAATAATTGATAAGCATAGTTTGTGTTGTGATTCTATTTTTCCGAATTGTCATAAATCCATAGGCTTACGTATATCCGGTTTTCCAATAACCGTTCATTTTAGACTATATTTTTCCTCGGCCGCTTCCGCACTTAAAACATTTTTAAAACCAATTGTAAATTGGTAGCGCCGACTCAAATTTTAATTGGGGATCTATTCAACCCCCCCTTCTAGATCCGTGCCATAGTCTAACAAGTGGTATCTAGAGCTCCAGTTATTCGGTGCTTCAAATACAACGAGATAGAAAATGGCAAACGAACCTAAAGGGGCGTACAATAGGGCTCCTGTTTTCAACGGTGAAAATTATAGTTATTGGAAAGACTGTATGCGTGTGCATATAAAATCCATAGACAGAAAAATATGGAACGTTATCCTTAATGGTCCAATAGAAATTACTATGACCAATGCGGATAATGTAGTTGTGCCAAAGCCTGAAGCACAATGGACCGATGACGATGAGAAAAAATACAATTATGATTGGAAAGCTAAAAACATCTTAATCTCCTCATTAGGTGTAGATGAATACTATCGTGTATCCCATTGTCCTACTGCTAAGGCCATGTGGGATTCACTACAAATAGCCCATGAGGGGACAAACGATGTTAAGTTGGCTAGAATCAATACATTAACTCAAGAGTTCGATCTCTTTTTCATGGAGCAAGGGGAAACCATTGTTGACATGCAAAAGAGATTTACACATCTCATCAATCGTTTACATTCATTAGGTAGGCCTGTTTCCAATGATATTGCTACTAATAAGATCTTAAGATGTTTAAACAGGGAATGGCAGCCTAAAGTGACCGCCATCAAAGAAGCACATGATCTTACCTTATTAGATCTAACAACATTATTTGGCAAATTACAAGAGCATGAACAGGTACTCTTGAGCTTAGACCAACGCGAAAAGATGGAAAAGAAAGACAAAACGGAGGTGAGTGAAAAGAAATCGATAGCTCTCAAGACTTCCTCCTCGAAGTCTCAAGCAAAAGAGCAAAATGATTATTCCTCGAGCGACGAAGAAGAAGAGGACACAAGCGAAGATATGGGGTTGTTTGTTAAACGGTATAACCGTTACGTGAGAAAGAATGGCATCCAACATTCTGAGAAGAACTTGGTAAACTTCCGGAAACAATCGAGACACTCCAAGGATGATGACTCGAAAGGCAAAAAGACTAGAGGGACGTGCTACAAGTGCGGAAAGCCCGGCCACTACAAACCGGACTGTCTAATGAATAAAAAGGGAAAGGACAAGGAATCATCTAAATCACACAAGAAATCATCAAAGCCTAGGAGAGCGTACATAACATGGGAAAGTGACAGCGACTCTTCCTCCTCTGATGAAAGTTCTAGTGATGAAGAAGAGTCCGTGAACCTATGCCTCTCCGCCAATCAGAAAAATAAGAAAAAACAGGTACGTCACTCTAAATATGATAAGTCCTCAAATATGTCGCATTCAGAATTACTAACCGCATTTCATGCCTTACATAATGAAGCAGTTAAAGCCTTCAAGAAACTTGCTTCTAATAAGAAAATCTTTACGTATTTAGAGCATAAAGTTAAAGAGTCCGAAAAGAAATTAGAGGACCTTAAGGCTTCCATTGTGAAAGGCAATGAATCGGATTGTAAAGACGATAGAAACCCTTTCAACTTCAGGTGTGGTACTTGTCATATTTGGCAAGGTGAGGTTAGAAACCTCAAGGCCAAATTCAACAAGGCACTTGAGCCTAAAGTTACATTTGCTATTGATAAAAAGGATTTTAGAAAAATTATGATTAACCCATACCAAAAATATGCATATGTAATTAGGGATCAAGCAAGTGAAAGTGTCTCTAAAGTTGATTTTGCTTGCTTATACTGTTGCAGGAAAGGCCACTCCATTGGTAAATGCCGTTTTAGGAGATTTCTTGTTCCTAAAGGCATCTACCAATGGTGCCCAAACACAACCATTTTGTCGCTAATCTATTAGGACCCAATATGCCATTGGGTACCTCCTTGTGCTAATTATGTTTTGACAGGTGAAATGTGTCGAGACCACCGAGAGAAGATGGGTTCTCGATAGTGGGTGCTCAAGACACATGTCTGGAGACATATCCTTATTCATAGACTTTGTGGCTAATAAGAAAGGGTATGTAACTTATGGTGATAACAACCGCGGAGCAATACTAGGTAAAGGTAGTGTAGGTAATCCCGCCTCTACTATGATTTCCGACGTATTGCTTGTCGAAAACCTTAAACATAATCTGCTTAGCATTAGCCAACTGTGCGACAAAGGATACAATGTATCCTTCTCAAAAGATTGTTGCAAAATTGTGCATGAAAATGATAAGAAGAATATGTTTAATGGTTTTAGAGTAAACAATGTATATATGCTTGACTTAAATGAAGTATCATTAACAAGCGACAAATGCCTCATAACCATGAGTGAAGACTCATGGCTATGGCATAGGCGTTTAGCGCATGTTAATTTTGACTTACTCAATAAGGTAGTCTCAAAATACCTAGTCTTAGGACTTCCCAAAATAAAGTTCACCAAGGATCACCTTTGTGATGCTTGTCAAAAAGGGAAGCAAACAAGGATTTCATTTAAATCCAAAAAGATGATTTCAACAACGAGACCTCTTGAACTTCTACACATGGACTTGTTTGGGTCGTCTAGGATCAAAAGTCTAGGAGGAAACTATTATGGGTTCGTAATAGTGGACGACTTTTCTAGGTTTTATTGGACCATCTTCTTAGTAAGTAAAAGTGATACATTCGCCGCTTTTGAAAAGTTTGCTAAGCTTTCCCAAAATAAGTTAAATACAAACATAGTGTCCATTAGGAGCGACCATGGAGGTGAGTTTGAAAATCATTTGTTTGAAGAATATTGCGGTAACCATGGTATTGATCATAACTTCTCCGCTCCACGCACTCCTCAACAAAACGGGGTTGTGGAGCGCAAAAACCGTATTTTAGAAGAATTGGGAAGAACAATGATTAACGAAAGTGGTTTACCTAAATATTTTTGGGCCGACGCCATTAGTACGGCATGCTATGTTTTGAATAGGGTACTTATTCGCCCCATTCTAAACAAAACACCGTACGAACTCTTAAAAGGGCGAAAGCCAAATGTTTCTCACTTGCACGTGTTTGGATGTAAATGTTTTGTATTAAACAATGGAAAGGAAAACTTGGGCAAATTTGATTCCAAATCCGATGAAGGTATCTTTCTCGGATACTCTCACTCGAGTAAAGCATATAGAATATATAATAAACGATTACTTGCTGTAGAAGAGTCTGTGCATGTTACCTTTGATGAGTCCTACCCGAGAAATGTCGGAAAGGATAGTGTTGTTCATGGTGCAGGTACATCCACTGAAGACATACTCAAAAGTGGCGAGATAGGGATTGATCAACCGGACAAAGCCAAAATTGAGGAGGATAAGGGTGCACACTATGATGCAACCGAGGAAGTTCATCTGCCTTCAAACGACGATCTTCCTCATGAATGGAAGTCATCTAAAGACCATCCTATTGAAAACATTATTGGAGACATCACAAAGGGTGTAACAACTCGTGCTAAGCTAAGTAATTTCTGTTATTACTTCGCTTTCGTGTCACAAATGGAACCTAAAAACCCTAAGGAATCCCTACTCGATGAACATTGGTATTTGTCAATGCAGGAGGAACTGAATCAGTTTACTAGAAATGAGGTTTGGGACCTTGTCCCTCCTCCACGAGGTCATCGAGTAATCGGCACTCGATGGGTGTTTAGAAATAAACTGGACGAGAACGGAGTAATAACTCGTAACAAAGCGCGTTTAGTCGCGCAAGGGTATAACCAAGAGGAAGGCATCGACTATGAGGAAACTTATGCGCCGGTTGCCCGACTCGAGGCTATACGCCTTCTACTTGCTTTCACCTGTGCGAAAGATTTTAAGTTATTTCAAATGGACGTCAAAAGTGCTTTCCTTAACGGATTTATAAATGAAGAAGTCTATGTTGCTCAACCACCTGGTTTTGAGTCTCATGAGTATCCTGATCATGTCTATAAACTAAAAAGAGCTTTGTACGGTCTTAAACAAGCTCCTAGAGCTTGGTATGAGAGACTAAGCAAATTCTTACTTGATCAAGGCTACTCAAGAGGAAAGGTTGATACTACTCTCTTCATTAAATGTCAAGGAAAACACTTAATTCTTGTACAAATTTATGTTGACGATATCATATTCAGATCCACTAACATGAATCTCGTAAGAGAGTTTGCTAAGCTTATGCAGGGTGAATTCGAGATGAGTATGGTGGGTGAACTCACATATTTTCTCGGGTTACAAATCAAGCAACTGAAGGAAGGAACATTCGTGAGCCAAACAAAATATTGTTTGGATCTTTTCAAGAGATTTGACATGGCAAATGCAAAAGCCATAGACACCCCTATGCCAACTTGTGCAAACATGAGTAAAGATGAAAGTGGCAAAGATGTTGAGGTAAAAAGGTACAAAGGTATGATTGGCTCGCTTCTATATCTTACTGCTTCGCGTCCCGATATTATGTTTAGCGTGTGTATGTGCGCTAGATACCAATCATGTCCTAAGGAATCCCACCTAAAATCTGTCAAACGCATACTTCGATACCTATCTGGTACTCCGAAGTATGGATTGTGGTATTCTAAGGGTAATGATTGTTCATTGGTAGGCTTCTCTGATTCTGATTTTGTCGGTTGTAAATCAGATAGGAAAAGCACCAGTGGCACATGTCACCTATTTTCAAACTCTCTGGTTAGTTGGCACAGCAAGAAACAAGTGTCTGTTGCTCCGTCAACCGCCGAAGCGGAATACGTAGCCTCCGGTAGTTGTTGTGCGCAAGTCTTATGGCTTAAACAACAACTATTGGACTTTAATTTGAAACTAGAACGTATTCCAATATTGTGTGACAACACCAGTGCTATAAATCTTACCAAGAATCCAGTGTTACACTCGCGTACTAAACACATAGAAATTCGACACCATTTTCTTAGGGATCATGTAGAGAAGGGTGATGTTGTCTTTGAGCACGTCGATACTAAAAACCAACTAGTGAACATTTTCACAAAGCCACTAGCCAATGAGCCCTTCTTTCATATCCGTCGAGAGCTTGGTATTCTCGATATTTCTGATCGGGTTTAAACATTGCTACGTTTTTATACCACTAACAACTATGTTTTTGTACCACTAACAATCGCTTTGAGTTTGTTGCAAGTACAAATCAGTGATTAACTAGAATAGTTCGTATAAAGGTGATATTGCTCCTTTCTCCTTTTTTTTCTCTTAGCATTCGTGACTTGAAAACATCTATATCGTTCTACAATCATGGTACTTATATATGAATATGACTGTTGCTGGTTGATACTATGTGTGTTGAATGCATGTCATATTGTGAACAGATGAATAGGCATGATAAATAGGCAAGTGTGACATGTTGCATATCTTGAAATAGAAAATTTTGAGTTTCTGAAGGTTTGAGTCGACCTAAACAGGACAATGGTCGACGCATGCTGTAAATTTTTCAAAATTATCAAAAACTGAACAGTATGCGTCGACACATGCAGGGCTATGGTCGACGACTCGCTTGAAAACCCAGAAATTTTCTTGTTTGAAAACCGTTCCACTTTCCCTCTTCCCTGCATTAAATGTGTTGTGATGCTTTGACATGACATTCTTCTTGTGAATTGCATCTAGTAACCTATATTGTCTCCTTGTCTTCTCCCTCTTCCTAAAAACCCTAACATCTTCATCTATTAAAGACCCAAGCATTCCTATTCTCCAACATTATTCCTAAATCATTGTCTTCAAAGTTTCTCTTCCAACTACTCCAAAACTTTTCATCAATGGCTTCCTCTCTCCGCAAAACTACCGGTAAGCGATCAAGAGCATCTTCATCCTCTGCTTCAGTTCCGGTAACTGCTGTCTCGCTTGTTCATCCTCCTGCGGTTGAAAACTTCCACAAAAGTCTCAACAAGAGGGCCATAGTTCCACATCATGCCTTCTACCATGCAACAAGTGAGCGCTTGCATCTCACTCGGCTTTTGTCCCTATTAGACTTTCAAGGGTTCGTGAACTTCCTGGAGTGTAATACAAAGTACAGTGAAGATCTGGTCAGAGTGTTCTACACAAATATGAGAGGTAACTTTCAAGACCAGCACTTTCACACATCTGTAGGAAATAGACTGGTTAATATCAATTCTGAAGTATGGAACAAATATTTTGATATGACTGTTGATGCTGATGCACCCCCTCTCCATGAGGTAACTGATACTCGTACGGTGCCGAGTTATGAATATAAGAGGGCTCTGAATGGAATGTTCAAACGACCGTATCCAGAGGCAATTGTCAACAGCGATGCTTTTCCTCGATCAGTCACTGCCGGGAAACTCAATACAGGGGAGCGCATCCTTCAGTGGATTGTCGCTCGTATTCTACGACTGAAGAAGGGTGGTCTGTCGCGTGTAGAACAAGCTGAGGTACATCTTATCTACATTCTGCAAAACATGATCAAAATAAATTGGCCTTACTATATTGCTAGCAGGATGTTTGCTCTGAGAGACTCAAGTAGAGGCACTGCTTTAGCCTATGGGTCATTCATCTCAGAAATTCTTGTTGCTGCGAATGTTGTGTATCCAACATTTCCATGTGTATCAGTTTCCCCAGATAAAGAATTTAGCACCAAAACCCTTGCAATGATGGGGTATTTTTGGTGTGCTGAACGTCGTTCATACAGATTTGTCCGACGGGCTAATATCCCTCCGGTTCCTGATAACGATTCTGATGAAGAAGAAAGTGAAGAGCAGGATGAAGAAGAAAGCGACGAACAAGGTGAAGAAGAAAGTGAAGAGGAAGGTGAAGAAGACGATGAAGAAGACAACACAGATGCAGAGATCCCAGAACCTATCTATGGGACTCAAGATTATCATCAATCTCCAGTCCATGATACGGCTACAAATACCGATTGGGTCCAGTACTCATATCGATCAGAAGACCAAGAAGGCGATTCTACAAATCAAGGTTGGGGCGATTGGCAATATACAGGCTGGACTACCTTGGGTAGATTCTATGACCCATATCACGGCTACCTTCAAGACTACCAACCCTCTGAGCACTCATCACCTCCTCCGCCTTCAGGTAACTCCGAAGTCATCACTATGATGCAGTCAATGTAGTTAGAACAACAAAACTTCATAAGGCGTCAAGACACTCAGATGGAGCAGATTAGAGCTGACCTTCATGCCCAAAATGAAAGGTTCAATTCTTTCTCTACTCGGATGGACGCCCGTATTGACTCTCTGGTTGAATCACATGAGCGGCAAGATTGGGAAATCACCAACGCTCTTAGTCATCTCAACATGTCCGTCGAAGCCTTTTTGAACTTCTTGGATCCTTACCACAATCCAGATGCTCCATACCGAAGGAGAGGACAAGGACGGGGGCGTGGTTATTAGATTCATAGTTGCATATTTCATATTTGCTTATATGTTTTAGTCTATGTACTTTTCATTTGTTTTGTATTATCTGTGCCTGAACCTTCATTACATGTGTTCGTCATTATCTATTAATTCAAGTATTTTGTTCATTATCATGCTTGTGTGTGAAGTTTGGTAATCAACTATCACCTATTGTATGTACTATGTTATTTGATGTGTTCCTCTTCTCTTTTTGATGGTGTCAAAGGGGGAGAAGACAATGTTGCAAGCAAACACCAAAGCCAATAGCTCAGGATTTTAACAACATTTGAGGACTGTTGTTCTACAGCCTCATAGTGCAAAAGAAAGGGGGAGCTTGTGTATACTTGTGTGCGTGTGTATATGTTGCATATTTGGTGTTTTAGATGTACACAGGTTGTCATCATCAAAAAGGGGGAGATTGTGGAGGCAAGTCGCCACATATCACAGAAATATGCAAGACATTGGTAAATGCAGGTTTCGATGATGGCAAATTCCCAAGATAGACTGGAAAGTATGAGTTCCAGATCCACTAAACCAGATGCAGCATATCACTCATCATATTCTCCTTTTGCTTGTCTTAATTTGTCTTAAATAAATATACCTTGAGTTGACAAAATGCAATCATGACTAAAGGCATGAAAAACTTCAAACTAACAATATTTTGCAGGCTTGCAGGACATGGGTCGACCATAGGGTCGGCGTATCCATCAAAAATAAGGGAAGAATAGTCAGCACACAAAGCATGCGTCGACCATTGGGACAGCGCATGAAGGAATGATTTTCCAGTGGGTCAACGCATAAAAGCTTTGGTCGACCATAGGATCGGTGCACAAAGGAAAAGAATTTCAACGGGTCAGCGCACGCCGACTGTATGGTCGACGCATACTGATGGAATTTCCAGAAATTCAAAACATCACAGGCCATGCGTCGACGCACAGACCTGTTATGGTCGACCGTTCGTGCGGAAAAACTGTTTTAACTTTGTTCCCTCTCATATTTGAAATACTGTTATGTTCTGAATACTGTGGGAACTATATATACTTGCTTAAACACTTGTGTCTAATAACATTTGATATTCTTTTGATTCATGTGTTCAAAAACAAGAAAGAGTGAAATAGGTGTCCAAGATTCATCATCTTCATCTTCAACATCTCACAACATTTCAATTACACACAATCATTTTTGAAATGCATTTGTGAGAGATTCAAGGTGATAAGGTTCGAGGCTTAGATTGGAGAATCAAGCTCGGGTTGAAGATTGCGACAGGTTCTTTCTTGAATAAAACCATTGGGGTTTTGCCCTCCAAGATTGGTTCGAATTTTGGGGGTTTTTTGGACAAGATTCTTCATCAACGATCAATCGAGCGAAGGTGATTGTGAAGAGGTGGTCTTCACAAGTCTAGTAGCGGATTCAGTGATTTTGAAGGGAAGATCTCGGGTTCGATTTGGTGCTGTTGAGATCAGCCGGAGCCAAAGGTTTGAACAACAACGTGTTCTTCAATAAGGTGGCTGGAGTCGGAGGTCCATCAAAACAAATCGAAGAACTTGATTCAGCTTGAATCAAGGGGCAAGGAGTGAAGGCAACTTTCAACACATTGAGATTTTTGTTGTATATTTGCTGCTCAATTCTTGTATAAACTGTTCATTCAAACAGGTGATATCTATGCAATATATCTCAATTCTAGTTTTAGAATTGAGGGCAGACGTACCCCGAAGTGAGGACGACGGGGGAACTGCCTCACCAAATTACTTGTCTTCTTTATTTTCAGCATTTACGTTTCAGCTCAAATAAGTAATTTTTGTGTAAGCTCTATCGTCAAAACTGTGATATCAATTGAGTAAGAGATTAAAACGTTGTTTTTAACTCTAACGTACAACAAAACGTTCTACTAGGCTGATTGAAATCACTTACTCAACATAAACATCACTTGGAGTGTCTTTGCACACCAAGTGTTTGACATATTGCTCGAACCAAAATTACCTTACTTGTGTATCTAGTTTTGGTTTAATTTTGGATCATTGGAACTAGGTAACCTAACAACTGAAGTAAATAATTGATAAGCATAGTTTGTGTTGTGATTCTATTTTTCCGAATTGTCATAAATCCATAGGCTTACGTATATCCGGTTTTCCAATAACCGTTTGTTTTAGACTATATTTTTCCTCGGCCGCTTCCGCATTTAAAACATTTTTAAAACCAATTTTAAATTGGTAGCGCCGACTCAAATTTTAATTGGGGATCTATTCAATCCCCCCCCCCCCTTCTAGATCCGTGCCATAGTCTAACATTTTAAACCTTTACTTACTGCTCGCTATTGAAGACTGAAGTCTTTGTTTCTTTTACATAAATATGGACAAAGCATACTCTTCTCTAAAAAGGTTTAAGTTGCTTTGCGGGAGGTGAGTAAACATTTGAGCAGAGGTGTGCATCAAACGCATATTTACTCGAGATTCACATGGATGTGCTTCCTTTGTCCCTTTATTTTAAATTTTGTTTAACATGCTTTGATTTGAAAGACTAAATAGTCATTTGGAATTCGGTGTGCTCAAAACGCTCGATTATTAAAGGGTCTAAAGAGATGTGTCTCTCTCAGTCTTTTGTCTTTCAATTTTCTTACAAAAAGGTTTTGTACGACTTGACGTTGGATCAAGTGTTGTAATTTGATAACGAAAATAGTTTGGATGTGGCAAGGGTGAGGAAGACGTTGCATTCAATTTGGATTACATTTGGGAAAAAGACTCGACGTTGGAACGAGTAATTGATTTTTTGTACTTTTTCAAAAAGTTGTCGATTTTAATTTCTGAATTAACAATTAACCAAGATAATAAAGAAGTAAAAGAAAGCAGTAAAATTATTACATCTTTGATATAAATGGGTGTACAATTTTGTCGAAGGGGGATATACAATACAATAATTTAACAATGCAATCTTTAACAATTAAATGTAAACAACAAAAAATAAACAACATTGGAATTGATAAAAAATACAACAAATATAGACAAGAATTTTGAAATAAATCAGTGTTTAACTATCCAAATTTAGCGATGTGTTAAACAATCGTAAAGCAATTCATGTAGGAATAACTTTATGGTAGGCCACTTAATAACACTCCATCCATTCCAGAAGTTTATGAAATTAAAATGAATTTAAATTCCAAAACTGCAGTGCATTTGTGAAAAACTGATGATTTAAGCAACAAAAAGAAACAAAAATTAAACTAAAAGAATTTAGCACTATGTTAAGCAATCGTAAAGTAATTCACATAGGAATCACTTTATGGGAGGCCGATCAATAATACTCTATGCGTTTGAGCAAATTTCAGAAGTTAAATTGAATTTTAACTCCAAAATTGCAATGCATCAGTGAAAAATAAAGAGAACCAAAGAATTTAATTTTCTTTTTTAACAATTTATAATAAAGAATTAATCAATAAATAAAAACAACAATATTAATAAACAAATAATAATAATTATAATAATAGTAACAATGATAAATAATAAAAATAAATAATAATAACAATAATAATTATCAATAATCAATAATACCAATAATAATTATAAATGATAATAATAAATGATAATAATATATCAACAACAAAAGCAATAATAATAATAATAATAATAATAATAATAATAATAATAATAATAATAATAATAATAATAATAATAATAATAATAATAATAATAATAATAATAATATTAACAATAATAATAATAATAATAATAATAATAATAATAATAATAATAATAATAATAATAATAATAATAATAATAATAGTTAGTAATAATGATAATCAATAATAAAATTAACAATAATAATAAATACCAAAAATAATAAACAATAATAATGATAATTAATAATAATAAGTAAAATAATATTAATAATAATAATAATATAATAAGTAATATGGTTAATAATAGTTAGTCATAAATAATAAAAGTCAGTGATAATGATAATAGTTATAATAATAATAATAATAATAATAATAATAATAATAATAATAATAATAATAATAATAGTTAGTGAATAATAATAATAATAATAATAATAATAATAATAATAATAATAGTAAGTAAATAATAATAACAATAATAATAATAATAATAATAATAATAATAATAATAATAATAGTAAGCAAATAATAATAATAATAATAATAATAGTAATAATAATATATAAAATAAAGAATATAATAAAATAATAAAATAATAATAAAATATAAAAAAATATTAGAAAAGAAGAGTTAATGTTATAGAAGAAGGGAGATGTTATATAAAAAAATAAAAGATATATGAAGAGGGGGGATTAATTTTTCAAAAAAAAAATCTAGTCTTCCTCTCTATTCTCACGTTGAGTTACAACAACACATGAACTTGTTTCATTTTTTCCATTACCATTTTTTGTTTCCAACTCCACTGACCACAACAACACTCTAAAAATTAATAACAAAAATTCAAAAACCCTCCTCTCTCATCTATTTTTAAATACGTTGGCGGGGGATGATGGTGGTGAAAGAGTTGATTGTGCGCTGTTCACGATGACTGTTTTTTAATAATGGTACGACCGAACGTGATTCTGACGGAGAGGGTGTGTGTTTTTTTATGGTTGGAAGTGATAAAAGATTGGGTTATGGTGTTTTTGATGAAGGTGGTTGATGATGGTAGTAAGGTATGTGGTATGTGTTGATGTAATTGGAAGAAAGTGATAATAAACTTGAATGATTTTGTTGTTAAAAGATGAAGATGATGTTAGTGGTAAGAGTGAAGAAAGTTATGGAGTTTGTGTGAGGTTTCTATTGTGTGTATGCAATTGAGGTGGTGTGGGAATATTTTGAGGAAAATGAGAAAAATATTTTTTTCTTCTCTTTAGCCCATTTTCAAAAATGTTGTTTTATAAAATAATGAGAGAGAGGATATATTTTTTCTCTTTTTTATTCATGAGCAGAGAAATAGAGCGATGAGAGGTGCGTAAATTCACTACACCATATAATACAAAAGACAACGTTTTTTTTTTTTTTGCCTTTAGCAGCACTTAAAAGCGCTGCCTAAAGTGCTGCTGTAGATAAAGGCAACGTTTTTTTTTAATGTAAAAGTGTTGTCTTAGGTCTCCTTTAGCCAGCAGTTCTGTTTAAAAGCGCTCTCTAATGTCACCTTTAGGCAGCACTTTTTAAGAAAAGCGCTTTCTTTTGTCCCCCTTTAGGCAGCGCTTTTAAAAGCGATGTCTAATATTTCTTTCTTTCTAGTTTAGGCAGCGCTTTCTGTTATCTAATTTAGGCAGTACTTTTTTTTACAAAGCGCTTTTTTTCTCCACGTAAATAGCGCTTTTAAAAGCACTTTTTTAGGAAGCGTTTTTTGTTATAAGCGTTGTCTATTGTGCACTTTTTAGGAAGTGCTTTTTGTTAAAAAGCGTTGGCATAAGTCTTATTTTTTAATTATAAAAGGGCAGCACAAAACGATTATAATTTAAATTTTTATCAAAACCTATCACAAACCTTTATAATTCAAAATAAGCTTTTATTTCAACACGTATGTCTTATATACCAATATAATTCAACATATGTATACTATTATAATTCAACACATAAACCTTATAACCATTATAGTTCAACACATAAACCTTATAACAATTATAATTCAACACAAACCTCATACACCAAGAAAACATTCATAATTCTAATAACAACGGATCCACTTCCAAAATCTTTAACTTCTAAAGATTCACCAAACATAACTACAAATTCCATCAATCCTTAATTCACAACAACTTCCAGAACTATACAACAACTTCTAAAACTATACAACAACCAGAACTATTTTATCCAGTACAGAACATCACAACAACAAAAATCGCTAAGGACCATAAACTTCACACAAAAGAAAGAAAGAAAATATACCTTATATAATTCTCATCTCAAGAATGTATTGACAACATTCCTCCTTAATTTTTTCCAGTTTATCTTTTGAATAAGTAGCACACTTGAATTCATCAAAGTACTACATAATATAATATAATATGCATGATTTATTTAAAACTAATTAATTAAATGAAATATTTGTTAAATATTAAAATAAATCCTAACTTATAAATTCATACCATGTTTGGAATCTCTATTTGATCCAAAAGAATAGTTTCTTTCATAAACCTCAATACGAAATAACTGCAATCTATACCATTACGCTGATAAGGACACTACACATAGAAAAAAAATATGAATATATATCTGGATATATAATTTAACTTGTTTTATCATGTAGCATCATTGTTATAATCAAAATGGTGAAAATATGTTTGCACTTTGATCCATGTAATGTTGTTTGCTTTACTCTTTGGCACACGAGCTTGTCTTTGTGATCGGAATATTTGTATAGCTACGATATAATATAAACGAATATTTAGAACAATCTCACATAAAAAATAAATATTCACAAGAATATTTAGAACAATCTCATCACTTATGTATCAACCATCTTCTTCATATCTGGATATTTTGTTTGATCACCATATAAAGAATCCAGATGATATACTATTTCTTTTATTGGATTAATCACAACCAACAACCAGTGTCCACTGTAAAATAAAACAAAAGTTTAGATGGAAATTTTTTACACAACATCAAAAACTAAAAAATTATAATAAATGAAGTTAGAATGAAAATTTAACGCATGACCAGTATTATATAGTAAAAGATACAACTTTTATGTATCTCTGTCGGCCATAAATGCATCAACTAAGTGATCTTTGATTGTATTTGGACTTTGATCGATTAATTGCACGTTGATACAACTGGGAGATAAGAAAGAGAGTCTTTTTATCAATTGATGAGGGCGCATCAATTTGTCATACAAGAACCTTAAAGAAAAACATAATCAACATTAAAATATTCATTGAAATGAGTAAATAAATTGTTCAATTAATTAAATAAAATTATTTCGGTATACGAAAAACCAAAAATACCTTCCTTCATAGGTATTCCACGAATACCACCTTCCATCATATATGTTGTTCCTACATATGTTTCAAGGAACAACCTAAATCGATAAATAGATGCTTTTTTAGGCTCGGTCTTCATAAGATCCTTTTTTTGGTTAGACATGTTGCTAAATTCAGGCTTCTTATTCTTGCTGACTTATTGCAACTCTTGAGCATGAATCTAAAAATCATATAAGTTAGGTATTGTATAAGATCATGAAACTTTTGAATTCAGAGAATAGAATTAACATTTTCTATGCATATATATCAATGTACCTATTTTTTTATGCAACTGGCTCGGTGTGCCGCACATCCCCTTATCTTTTGATTTGGATTTTATAGGAGTCTAATATTACCATGTAAATAAAATGTACGTAAACGTAAGAATAACTTACATGGCTCATAAAACATTTGAATACTAAAAGGTTCATAATAATTTTCAACATACCTCATCATCTATGAAAATAAGGTTTGACGGCCATGCAACATACGATCATATTGCGTCTCTCACCAATGTTGCATCTGAAACATCGTCCGGTATAGGCAATAACACATCCCCCTCTAAAGCAATATCAATCGATACTTTCAAAAATCCAGCAGGGAGCGGTTTGTGGTGAACTACATCTCTCAAAGTGTTATGCATTTTTCCCTTGCCAACTATGCGATAAGTCGGTGCGATAAATTGAGCTGACAATGTGAAATGCCTTAAACCAATAATAAATATGAAATTGTTAATATGTATATATGTAAATTAAAAAAATAACTCTAATTTAATTTCAAGGTAATATAAATAATTACCTCAGGAATTTTTTGTTCAAAATTATAATTGATACTATCTTTAAACTCTAAACCACGCCGTTCTGACATATACCTTTCTTTATCCTTTTGCAATTCATGAATTTGAGCTTTTAATTCTTCCAACGATTACATCACTTATTTATTTCTAGGACTTTTACTCTTTGGATGCTTATACAAGGTTGTTGGAGTGACCCCAAATCCCTTACCCCTCACACGACCGGAATACTCAAGAACATTTAATACTCGACTTAGTATGCTCCTGCAATCATGGTCTTCAGCTAGAGTTAAAGACTGAGATAGATTTTTCTGAAATTGATATGCATATCGAAAAAGATTAGTGGGGATTAAAAAGAATAAATGTTATATGTTAATAAACTTTTGATTTAATTAAAGAAATAATGTTATACTTACACATTACTTAAAAAATTGTTGTACATCTTCCTTAACAACTCCATCCTTACCCACACGAGCAACCTTCGACAAAACATGTTTCAGAAGAGATGTTTCTTCACTTTTCTCCTCTTCTAACTACACATTAAGACAAATAATAAGATGAATTATAAAACATGTGGAACAAGTATATCATAGCATTTATATATACTTACTATTATTTGTTGTAAGTGCGCATATCCCAAATGCCCTTTTTTGTATGGATACACAGGTTTTTATGCTTGTTGGCAATTTATGTCACTCACATCCTGGATAAACAAGTTTAAGTCATATAATAACACCTGTGTAACAAGTATATAATACAATGTTCATGATAAATTAACATTACATGGAATTTTTTGATTCTTCGTTTGGCTACATTTCTCATTCTTCAGGTGAAATCAAGTCTGCATACTTCTTTAAACGTTCTGATTTAATAAAATTTCCTTGGGCATCCTTAAGAAACTTGTTTGTTAAAAATGCTCGAAACCCTCTGAATCTTCTCTCGTCCAATTGAAGACAATATCTTTTTCGGTCGTCACCAATGTTAAAAGACCTCTACGAAAAAACATACATAGAGTGTGTTAGTATAAGTAATTTAAAGACATAATCGTAAAAAAAAATAACATCACATATGGTACCTGTATCTCACTCCATATTTTTTCTTTAGCGGGTTTCAATGATGGAGTTCTTCAATTATCACAAGTGATTGGAATTTGAGAATGAACAAGTGCACCAATATAATTTGTCAACATTGCACCATTAGGCTCAACTAGTTGGTCTGTTGCATTCCAATGTACGTCATATTTTGTTGCTTTATCTCTTGCACGAATGATTCCCTTCGTAATAGTTATTCGTCGTGAAATATCTCTTTCCACATCATAAACTGATTCATTTCCATCATTCTTAGAAGTATCATGTGAGTTTTCCTCGTTACTAGCCATTTGACTTGTAATAAAGAAAAACATAAATATATAATTTTATTGAATATATAAAATGACAAATATATAATTTTTTTAATGACAAAATATATAACTTTACTAGTACCTTTTTCACTAACATCTCTTTCTTTTCTTGGTTCGAATATGATTTACTTGTCTCTTAACAACACGAGCGGATGGATTGATCCAAATTCCCTCATTATGATCATTTCTAATATATGGTTCATTCGCTCTAATATTCTCATCTTGATCATTTATAATATACGATTCATTATCAACATCAATATCACTTTGATCTCTAATGTTATCATAAATTACTTTGTTAGATAAAAGCACTATAGACCATTTCGTACTTGTCGAATTAGTGACATAGAACACTTGTTTAGCTTGAGAGGCTAGAATAAAAGGCTCATCTTTGTACGCCACCCTATTAAGATCCACTTGCAAAAATCCTGACTTATCCATTCGTACGCCACTATTATTTTTAACCCACTTGCAACCAAAGATATGAATCTAAAACTTCTCATAATCAAACACCCAAATGCGCTCGATAACCCTAAAATATGACAGATTTGCATATTTGGGGTTTAAGTCCTTCGCACTTGAAATGTGCATTGCTTCAGTTACTATGGTGACATCATTATTTTGCATAGTACTTTTATCATCTTGTTCTTTGGCATAAATGTGTATCCATTAATTGCATATGCGCTATAAGAAAACACATGCAAACTTGGATCATATGATAAACATCTCAACCTTTCTATTATTGAAGCGGGATCTAAATAAAATTTTGAATAAATATGATCCTTAAACCATGGTATAAAACTTCAATTGTGCTGTCGTACTATCCAATTTTCATTTATGTTCAGATTTAAACCTCAGAGAACATCCTTGTGCATTTCAACATATAGCTCAACCTCATTGTCATTGTGCAGAACATATAAATGCACTTGCTCCCGTTCAGCCCTTGATAATGTCACAATTTTATTTCCAATTAACTATTTTCCTTTCTTTTCATAGACACAAGTCTTCTAATATTTGAAGAGTATCCTTCTGGAACTTTAACTTCACTTAGAAACTTACACAATATTTTTTGTCCTTTCTAGATAGATTATAAGCAGCAGGTGGTTGATATGTTTGTTTTCCTTTTTTCAAGGGTCCTAATTCATTTCTCATTCCCATCGATATCAAGTCCTTTCTTGCTTTAAGGTCATCCTTAGACTTTCCTTGTATATTGAGTAACGTACCAATAACACTTTCAAATACATTTTTTTTAATATGCATAACATCAAGAAAATGTCTTACATACAACGACTTCCAATATAGCAATTCAAAAAAAAATTTACCTCTTCTTCCACCCACGTTTGACAAGCGTATGTGCAAAAGGTTTGCCAAACTGAGTACTCATATCTTTCACCTTTTCAAAAATTTGGTCACCTGTCAATGTAGGTGGAGCTCTACCTTGTTCTGGATGTCCATTGAATGCTTTTCTCCATCCACTGTAGTGATGATTAGAATTTAAGAATCTATGATGACCGAGAAAGACATTCTTCTGAAAAAATTCCAATCGCGTCCAATCTGTGTTTTGTTCACAAATAGGACACGCACATTGACCTTTAATACTATACCCTGATAGATTTTCGAATGATGGAAAATCATTAATTGTGCCAAACAACGTCGCCCTTAAATTGAAACTTTCTTTCCTATATCCATGATAAACTTCCACACCGTTCTCCCACAAAATCTTTAAGTCTTTGATTAAAGGTGTCAAGTATACATCTATTCATTCCCTGGTTGTTTAGGCCCAGAAATTAGCATAGATAACATCATGTACTTACGCTTCATACATAGCCATAGAGGTAGGTTATAAATCTTACTAATCACAGGCCATGTGGTATGTGAGATACTTTGAAGACCATGTGGGTTCATTCCATCAGTAGATAATGCCAAGCGAATGTTTCTTGCTTCTTCTCCAAAATCAGAATAATCATTATCAATTTTCATCCACTGTGGTGAATCTTCTGGATGTCGAAACTTTCCATCTATAATTCTTTCATCTGCATGCCAAGTCAAGTGTTTTGCATCGATTTCACTATGAAACATGCGTCTAAATCTCAGAATTATAGGAAAATACCATAAGACTTTTGCTGGAGACAATTTTTTCTTATATTGAGAGACTTCATTTTAGGCACTCATTTAATGATACATATTCATTTCGAAACAAATGAAATCATTTGGACAAGCATGTATCTTATCGTAGCTCATTCCAATAGAGCACAACATTTTTTTGGCCTCATAGGTTCGATTAGGAAGAACATTATCCTCCGGAAGCATATCTTTTCATAAGGGCTAATAACTCTGTGAAACTTTTATCCGACCATCCATTGCCCGCCTTTAAGTTATACAACTTTAATACCACAAACAATCTTGTGAATTTAGTGCAACCTTTATATAATGGTTTCTCTGCATCACTTACCAACCTCTCAAACATTTTGGGATAATCCTGAAGATCTTCTTCAAGTGCTTCTGCAATCTCTTCGACTTGATCACAATCATATGTATTTGTGTCATTATCATTTGAAGCATAGGTCGTATTATCCCCCAGTTCAACATTCTCTTTACTTATCTCACCATGTAATATCCGACATGTATAACTTTGATCAATTCTGTACCTCTTTAAATGTGATTCCAACTGAACTGCATCAATCTGACGCCCATAATAACAACTTAAGCAAGGACATTTGATTCGACTGTGGTCTTTGGCGTGTTCTACAACAAACTTAACGAGTTCTAATACCCCATTCTCGTACTCTTTTGACAATCGATTGGAAGACATCAATTTTTTATCCATGGTTTTACTAAGTAAGCTAAACAAAAACACTAATTATTCATGCAACTATAGCAAAAGAACAACTAATTACCTGTAGAGAAGTCAACGTTTGGGACCACACAGTGTAAGATTCTTGGAAACGATCAGAAGTAACCCCTATAGCAAATTCACTAAGTTAGTAACTGATGGTGTACCAAATAACAGTTAACAGTTAATTTCATCAGTATTCATCATCTTCAACCTCAACAATTAACAATTAATTTCATTATCATTTTCAATCAATAATTAGATCAAAACAAAGTAATCACTAACAATTATCCATCAACAATGTCATTATCATCAATTAATTTCAACAGTTCATCACTAACATTCAAAATCAACATACAAAATTATCACAAATCTCAAAATAAATTCAATACAAATATCACTATCCATTATCACCAATCTCAAAATAAATTCACTACAAATATCACTATTCATCATCTTCAACCTTACTACAACAACAATTTCAAAATCAAATTCAAACAACAACTACATCAATACTATAATGTCTCATTTCAATTATTTCAACAACAAACAAACTCATCAAATAATTCCAACAATTAATATAATTAGTTTCACATCTTCAACACTAATTCACCAAAAATGTCATTCAATCTTCAATTGAATTTAAATAACAACAACATCACAATATATTTTATGGCTTGTGAATCCAAAAAAGGAAAAGAAGAAATACCTTGCTAAAAAACAAGAGTTCCAAAACAAAACAGCGGGAGTTACGGTGGAAGGAGTTTTGGAACAGAGGGAGTTACAGCGGAGAGAGTTGTTGTGAAGAGATAGAGATACGGCTGTCGGAGAGAGTTACAACAAAAGAGAGAGGGAGATAGGATATAGGGAGTAGTCACGAGAGAGAGAGAGAGAGAGTATCAAAGTTAGGGTTTAAGAGTTTCAATAGTTTATGTTTTATTATTGAGAAATTAATAACATAAGGAAACGCTTTCTGAAAGCGTTTCTTATGTATTAACTTTAGCAACGCTTTTGCATTAAAAGCGCTTTCTTTTCTTATGCTTATAGCAGCGCTTTCCAGAAGCGCTTTCTAAAGTGTGGTCTATGAATGACCTTTAGCAGCGCTTTTCAAAAACGCTTTTTAAAGTTAGCCTTTAGCAGCAATTTCCATAAGCACTTTCTAAGGTGTATCCTACGTATGGCCTTTATCAACGCTTTTCAGAACGCTTTCTAAAGTTAGCCTTTAGCAGCGCTTTCTTTCATATTTTGTTTTAAACTTATAGCAGCGATTTAGGGAAAAAGGGTTGTCTATGTAATGCTGCCAAAAATCAATTTTGGGTGTAGTGATTGATAGGGATCAGATATTTTCTCCTTTTTCATGTAGCATACGCGTACTTTGTACATGTGAGAGCAAATATGGGTTCCAATTCTCTCATTTTCTCTAAACTTAATTCTAACATTAATTTAAAAAGATAAATTAAAATAATATTAATTAAGATAAAAACAATAATACAGAATAAGATTTAGTAAAATAAAAAAAAAACCATTAATTCTAACAAATCAACTAATTAATTTGGTTAATAAAATACAAAAAACAGATAAAAAATGAAAAGAGTCGGGCGAAAAAATGCTATAAAATAAACAGAACGCACCAAAATGATCAGGGCAATAACCTTCTCGGAAACATACATGTTTTAATCAATTTTGATCGGTTAAAGGCCTAGGCGGACAAAAATGCAACCGAAAAAGTCGTCGAAAAATTAAAACGAGCACACCAGGTTAAACTACATGAAACATAGAAAAAGAATATTGATGTCTGCTAGCTCGATTTTGAAAATTTGTTCGTTCGCTAATTTTTTGGTACTGTTGAGAAATGATTTGACCGGTCTGACTATAGATCCGAAAAGTTATTTTGGTTGATATCTTAAGTGTTACACGAAACAAAAATGCATGTTGTAACAAGTAAAAAAATGCAAATGTCTTGTGAATGCGTTAAATTGTAGAATGAATAATGATGAATAGACAGTCAGATGCAAATATATTTCCCTTAGACCATTTACTTCTGATTCTCCATTATAATTAAACCCTACTGAGATTGAAATGACGACAATACTCTTGATTGTCACCCTCTGGACTTCTAAAATAAGATGCAACAGAATGAACGATGCTCTGATATTGAGAAATCAAGTTTTTTTTTTACTTCTTGATTAACAAATGACTGAATGAATGTCATCAAGATCAGATAAAATGGAAGAACTCCTAACTTTTCATCTAAACTCTAATGAATGATTTTGACTAAAAGAATGTATGACAAAATGAACGGTTTGCATAATGTAGATGCGAGTGAAAAACATCAGGTAAAATTTAAGATATGACACACCCCTACTCGCCCATTTCTCAATTAATACTTCATGGTTAGATATAGAGTTAATATTGTAGCCTCTAAAGAGTTAAAAGTTTGTTGGTCGATGATGATATTAAATTTGGATAAAGTGCTCACCACTAGCTATCTTACTTTACAGTCTTCATGCTTCCTTCCTTTCTGAACATAGTATGAAGGGTGATATATCTTAGGACCTGTACCTATTCTCCACAAGATCTGACCAGTGAGCCCTTAAAAGACTAGAACTCGTTTGACGTTCTAGTCACACGTTCAACACGTCAGCAAATTTCTGAGGTCCACTAAAACTCGTTGATGTTCTAGTCGCATATCTGGAAGGTAATTACCATGGTATCATCCTAATGGGGGACGATCCTAATCAAAAGACAGAAATTAAAATAAAATAAAAAATAATTAAAAAAGAGAGAAAAATTTGAACCCACACGGTCTATCTCTTAAACTTCTAAATTTAACTATTAGATTATACCATTGACTTAAATCACTATGTTCCTCTTGCATGATAAAAAAAAAACTAACTGCTCCCTCTCTCTCTCTCTCTCTCTCTCTCTCTCTCCTTAAAATATGCCCTAAAAGGTACAATGTTTCATTGTCTCACTTAATCCGTTTCTATCCACTCTCATTTGATTGCTCTTGAAAGTTTCTCTTGCTCTCAATTGATCGTTCACAAAATTTTCTCTCACTCGACCACATCATGGTTATGTCCTCTATATTTTCTATTTTAATAAATTGGTATGTTTTTCTTCTTCTATATCACTGGGATTTATTTTTTGGATTTATTATTTTAATGGCATAGAATGATTGGTTTATTTGAATACTTATGTGATTAAACTAATTTGAAAATTCTAGAAATTTCTTCATATTATTGTGATGCTTATCAATATTAAATTTTCTTCCTTTAAAAACCTAATTTAATTGTAAGTTTAAGAGGTTGAGGTGTGTTCTTGGTGTGAGTTGTATATTAACAGGATTCCCGTGACTAATTGCTTAAGAGGAAGAATGGTCAATGCAATAAAATTATTTTAACATCTTGATTAGGGATAGCAAAAAAAAACTCATACCTGTGGGTATAACCTATAACAGATACGAGTTTAATAGCTTAATGGATATTCACAGGTAAAATAAACAGATTTTAATTACTCGTTTCTTTATAGGCACAGATATAGATTTGGTGGTGTCATACCCTAATTTTGTTAAGGCATTTCATTTTTCAATCAACTAAATTTATTTTACTTTGTCTAGAATAAAGATACAGTTTTTACATGCATATCGATAAAAGAAATTTTCAATTGCACATAAAATTAGTGTGCAAAAGGTTTTTAGTTCGGGCCAACAACTATCTGTTTTACTGAACTATATTACACGTATGATATTTTGGTATGCTCATTTTATTTTTCCACATACACGCGCATATCGCGTTGTGATCAGTTTGAACCTTTTCATTACAGTATTTTTAACTGCAATATTTGATTCACGACTGTCTTTTTTACTGAAATATATTGCACATAGATTATTTTAGTGCATTTGTTCATTTTTTAATCAGAAAAGTTAAAGAAAAAATAAATAAGATTAGAATAAAATACAAAAATGGTAAAATTGGCATTAATTTAATTTGCAAAACCCTACTTAGAGGGTATAAATTTGAACAATTGAGGGCCATGTGTCGCTACCCGCGAAAATAAGGTGCCGGCAAAACAGAAGAGTCACCACCTTTCGTTATTTATCCTCGAAACGGAAAAGGAAACGATCGGAAAAACCCAATGAAAAGGTATAAGACAAGGTCATCGCAACCAATGTCTGGGTTCGGGAGTCGGTTACGCAAGGGGAAGGTATTAGCACCTCCCTCACGTCCATCGTACTCGATGGGATCCACGCTTGTTATTTTTATCTGACGGGTTGGTTTTATCTATCTACCTATCAAGGCTGGCTTAAAAAGAAAGGAGAATGACTCGGCAAAGCGTCGCGCTTTATGCTCTACGTATTCCCATCAGAGAATGAGAAATCAGAGTCAACCGTAGTTCGACTAACTACGGGTTACGGGGAAGGTGGCTCGCCAATACGTCAGTATTGTGCCTACGTACTCTCAACAGGTATGAGAGATCAGAGCTTACGTAGTTCGGGATAATACGGATTACGGGAATTCAGATTCATCTATTTTTTCGAGTAGGGTTAACAAACAGTTCCAGCAGTTTGGGCGTACGCAGCTCGACCCTTGGAGACTTAAGCATTACCGTTTGCGGTAGAACTGGGAGTTAACGACACTCTTTTCTTCAGAAAAGCTTCCTTTGAATTACGGGGCCCACGGGGCAAAAAGGTTTGAAGTTTTTTTTCTGTCTTTTACGGAAGAACTGTTTTTTAGTTGTCTGTAGTTTGTACAACACTAAAGACTATGACCTGGGAACGAATGCGTCGCATATCGTCCAAAGGACGTATACTAAACATTCTAGACGATTGAGAGGAGGCCGCTCAATTATCATTACCCAAGTAGCTTAAGGCTCGTAACGCGCTTATACTAACTTGCCTTTATTACGTTTTTTTTACTGTTGTTTGAGATGAGAAGAGAGAGGGGACAACTACGGGGAGACTATCAAGTCCTACCAGTTGTCATGCCAAGGATTCATCCTATAGTTGAGGTTTGAAATAGGGAACTGCTAGAAGTTATCATGCATAGGTTTCAACCTAAAGTTCTAATCATCACTTCCTTATCAAAGGAAGTGAGATTCCTAGGGGATCATGTCAATGATAAACAGAAACAGATAAAGCATTAGCTTAAACAGTAAACAATAAATGACTGTAAAATGCATGCAATGCAAGTGAGGGAGAGGAAATGTGTGTGGGGCATCAGCCTCCACAAGCTCGTCTCGACCTCAAGCCAGATATGAATAACTGCAATCACAAAGGAAATAAAATGCCATCAAGCAAATCACAAACCACATAGGCAAGGGAGCAGGGCTCTACCGAATACCCGCAAGCAAAGCCACACAGTAACAATACAAGCAGATGGAGCAACTCAACCCCTAGTGCGATCATGCTCCTAGCTTAAATCAGTCTAAACATGAACTTATTCTAATGCATCAAGCAAATCAAACGAGTCACATCAATACAGTTGCACAAAAAGAAAACAAACAAGAAAGCATATCAACAGCTTCCACAGCTTCACAACAAAGCAATCCTTTGACAGCAGCTCAGTCCTCAGTCTGCAACTGTTCTTCGAGTCTATCCTCTTCAGGGGGAATGAAAGGTACTCCGTCTTCAAGCTTCAATCTTCAATGCATCAAACACAAGTATCCACTTTCTTTCCAACTTCAAGCTTCAGCTCTCTCTTCAATCTCAATTTGATCTTCTTCACACAAGTATCAACTTGTTCTTCTTGATCTTCAAGCTTCAGCTCCAAGGGCAGTCTTCAAACACAGGGAAGTGCAACCTCTAGCATCTTCAATATTCTGACAAGGAACTCCATCCTCTAGCAAGGGATAAAGATTCATCTAACAAGAGCAATTTGTGGATAGTGGTGAGCAAAGTGAAGACCAAAGGTCACCTCTGAGCACTCCACCATCAAGGAAAGGCACCCTCAAAGGTTCTACCAATTTGTGAGGAGCCACTCATCCTACCAAAGGAGGGATGGGGCCTTCACTATGGTACCTTACATCATAGGGAGTAATGGAAGTGATCAACACCTTCCATGTTTCATGAAGGAAGAAAATCTATTCTAAAGGATCTCCCTAAAAACCCTAATCCTTAACCCTAAACAAACTACACCAAAAGAAGAGAAAACTTCAAGTCCAAGCTCCATCATGCATTCCACAGTAGCCCACATAAGTCTTCATCATCATCCAAGAGCAAGAGAAGCAAAACCCTAGTCTAAGGGAACTAATGAAGTCATTCTAGTTGAGTTAGCAAGTTAGGATCACCTAAAACCTAGTACTAAAGTTAATTCCAACTAAAACACTAAAACAATTGTAAAATCCTACAAAAATAACTATGGGAACCTAAGTCAATCATGACTCTATCATGTTAATTCCAGAGATCAAATCATCCAATAAGTCCTAGAATTAAATCCTAAACTATGGGGTACTAAGGTTAAACCCTAAAACTAGAGCACCTAAAGTTCCAATACAAAAGCAGCCCTAAACTTCTGCACAAAAATGTGAGAAAATTACTAGAAGAGCATACATGTCTAAACTAGCTACACACAAAAAATCAGCTCTAAAATCATCACCAAGTGATCACACAAAAATCAGCAAGGCAAGGTATCAACCATAACGAAATTAATATCAATTAAAATACAAAAAATGCAATTAAAATAAAAAATGCACGAATTCCTAATCTTTTAATTTCCTAAAATTCTAGACTCATTCATGAGTCAGGGGAAAAAACATGGATCAAATTGAGTTATTTTTCTATTTATTATGAATTAATTTCAAACTATATGAAATGATGAAAAATAAAGAAAAACAAAAGAAAATAACAAGATCAGCGTGCTGAATAGCAATTATTATCAGTTCATTCCAGGATTTGGGCCAAAATGGGGGTGTGGATAGCACTTGGATCCTTAAGCCCAAAACAACAATTAAATGAAATGGTGCGTTTCATTCCAAACTCACTCTTCAGAGTTTTCTTCAAATCGTGGCCATCCATTCCTAGTCTGAGTCAAAGGTCAAACACCCCATCCAATGGCTACCATGCATCGTCCCCAAATTCAAATCAGATGGAGGGAACTCTTCCAGACGGTGGCCTGAGTTGCAGCGCCACCGTCTTCTCCGGTGAAGTGCTCATCACAGGTCATCAAAAATACTAAAACAAATCATCATCTCACTCAATTTTTCCTCCTGAACACGAATCCAATCTCCAAATTTTCCAATTCTTGCTCTAACTTAAAACACGATAGGATTTTCAGAAATACACCAATTCTTGATCATCACAATTCTCAAAAATAATGGTCCTAATGCAATCTACACTTCTCACTGATCAATTTCCACTATCCAAACATGATTATAACACCAAGAATCACAAGAAATCCGTCTCAACAGAAAATGATCCATGACCTAAAGTGTCTCTATTCCTCAATTTCTTGTACCAAAATCCATCTACATCATGCAATGAACCTAACCACCTAAAGGTTTCTAGCTATCTCTCCATAAATTAAGCAAAATTTTGATTGGTACAAACCTGGTTTCAGATGAAGAACAGGTACAATTCTTGCTCGATTCTTCCTCCAATATGATCCAGATTCACTCCAAATCTTCCTCTGAATCTAATGCACACCTCAATTTGGCTTGATTTCTCTTCAATCTCAGAATCCGATCTTGAGTTGCAGCTCTTGCAAAATCCAATGCTCTCTCTGCTACCAACTTCAAATGCTTCCAAAAAACTGACTGAATACACTCCAAATCTTATATAGAACTCAATGGAAATGTCTAGAAAGTTCTGTAAGCTTCCAAATGAGATTTTGCAATTTAAATTTCTCTTCAAAGTGTCATCCACACCAGTCACGATTCCCCCTCTGTTTGGGCATGAAAACACATGGAATCTTCATCTCATGAGATATTGAATTGATTGGCTATGATCATTTCCTTGTTTGCAATCCAATGGTGCATGTTGATTATGTTACTTCATCATGAAGAAACAAACTAAAAGTGCATAAAAATGGACTCAAACCAAAATTCTAACATTGCCAAAGTTTCTAAAATGCTTTTTCCATTCAAAAAATGATGTTACTTTGCCCCCATTTGCACACAAAATGATTTATTTGAATTTTTTGGTCATTTAATGCCTTTAATCCTTCCTTTTTCACAACTCCTTGAACCAAGTCCTTCCTTGAGCCATTTCAATGTCTCCTTGATACATGGTAAAGGTTAAAACCCTATTTTGAGCAACTTTCAAGTTGAACAAAAATTCATTTGAGGTGTCTAAGTTGGTGAAAATGACCTATAACCAAAAAATGACTCATAATCATAACTTCCCAAAATACCCTTGACTTGTCAAAGCCATAACTTGAGTTCTACAAATCCTATAAAGGACTTCTAGTACTCTATAGAAAGATAAGAGAATAGGGAACAACATTCATGTTGACCAAAAGTTCACAGGAATCATCCTTCTTGGGCAAAAGTGTCATGCAAGTTGGGTAACTTTCAAGCTCCAAATTCACATACCTCAGATGACTTGTAACTTGTCAAAGCCATAACTTGAGTTCTAAAAATCCTATCAAGGACTTCTAGTACTCAAATTAAATCTAAGACCATGCTCTACAACAATCATGTTAGGGTCAAGAAGAGATGACAATCATATCTTGATTTAAATTGCCTTGAAGATAGGGGTCAAACTAGGGGATTTTACACTGTCAAGTCTTAGAAACCCTAGCTTGAAACTTCTCAAACTCTTCAATCATGATGAGTTAACCTTGGAATCATCCTTATAACATCTTAATGTATCAATCCATGATCATATGGCTCTTGGATTAGGTCTCAACCTTCTTCGAATCACCCAGTTGACTTAGGGGTTGACCCAGTCAAACCCTAGTTGCACCACTCATGGCTGAGGCTTCTTATTCTTGCACAATGACCTGTCTAGGCCTTAAAGTGATCTTCAAAACTTCCCATGAGCTCTCTCAAGACCTCAAGTCTAACTTCATGGCTTCAAAATCATCTGATGACTTCCCACAACTCTCAAGTTAGGAGACCTACACACTTGGTTTCAACCACTCTTTCTGAGGCTCTTTTAACTTCTCTAGCAAGGATATCAACCCTTGAACACTTGAATAACCTTCTTAGCTTAGCTTCATAGTCTTTTATAGCTCTTAATTGGTAATCATACTTCTTGATCTCCTGCACACATGTCAATGAAATGCAAATGATAATGCTAATGTGCATGAAATGAAACATAAGCTAGGTAAAGAAATGTTGGGCAAATTTTGGGGGGCAACACCATGCAAAAAGAAATCAGTCGATTCATATTCCTCTCGCTCTCAGCAAATTAAAAAAAGAAGGATTTTTCTTCTTCTTCGTGAGAGGTTGATATTCATTCGTATCTCTTATCTTTAAAAGAAATAGCAAAAAGAAGAAGATTTCTTCTTCTTCGTGAGAAATCTGTTAGCTTTTCACAAAAGCTCTTTCTCTCCACCATAAATCCTCTCCCACTCTTCTTCCTCCATTGACATCCATAACCTTCAACCCCCGTCTCAAATTTCTATCTCCAACCATCACCAAGTTAACATACCATAATCATCTCTCATTCATCTAAACCACCATAACAGCTTCACACCATTCCTTACGCATCATCATCTTTGTTCATCAACATAACCTTAACCAATACTTCATTCAACTTTGCTCAAACTTCCATTCAAAACCTTCACCAATATCACAACCAAATAGATCTCTCACAAGCCACCTCATTCGTTTGCCAAAACTCACCATGAACATTTCGTTCAACCATACATAAACACAAATATTAAAATCTCTATAATCCATAGTATTTACCACCAAACCACATCACATCAGCTAAATAAAACATAACAACAACAAAATCATAAACTAAAACATTTTAACAAATACCTGGTGTATGAAATCCAGAAAACAAAAAATCACAACAAACGTAGAAAGAAGAAGAATAAGGGAAGAACATTAATAAAACACAAAACCAATAACATTAACGCAACAACATCATCACCATAATCCTCACCTCCACGCACTACGTACCTTTTTCCACCCATCACGGCCACTATCAGAGCCCTCGCTCACAGTGTTCCCTCGATTTCTTTTCCATAAACCACCGTAACAACTAATGTGAAAGCACTACTTGCCACCACTTGACAATCTTCATTGAAACAACCGTCAGTGACTTTTTTTCTTGCATTTATGCATTTTATGGATTCACTTTGTTTGGTTTTTGAAGAGTGAGTTTAAAACCATTTTTTGCTTCCCTAATTTGTAGGAATAGAATTTGAGAGATGGGAGAGAGAGAGAGAGAGAGAGAGAGAGAGAGAGAGAAGAGAGAGAGAGAGAGAAGAGAGAGAGAGAGAGAGAGAGAGAGAGAGAGAGAGAGAGAGAGAGAGAGAGAGAGAGAAAGAGAGAGAGAGAGATTTTGGGGAGGAGAAAGAAATTGGCAAGAGTGAGAGAAATATGTTGGAGAAGAAAGAGATATAAGGTTTTTTTCTTCATTTTTTGCTTTTTATCTTTTTTGTTTTCTATTTGTTTTAATTATGAGAGTTGCTACATCTCAACTTTCGATTGGTTAGTTTCAAATAAGTTGGAATAATCCTGTGTATTCATCCATTGGATCATGATCAAAGGGCCTAGATCGTTGGATCTTGTGGCCAGATCTAGAGCCTTTAGTTCATCCAACGAACTAGTTTTTGGCATGTTTTTTTAGTTCTCTTTTTTTTTTTGTCTATTTGTTTGGTTTAGTGGGCTCAAAAAAAATGGGCCTATTTATTTTTGCTAATTCACCCTCCATCCATGCATGCACCCCCTATTTCTTGATTAATTTTTTATTCTTGAATCTTTTTGTTTGTTTGTTTGATTTAATTAATTTTGAATTAATTTTAATTGTGAACCATAAAAATCGATTAATCAAGAATTCTATCAATTTATTTTTACAAAAATAATGAGTTTTCTTCCACAATAAAACCACACTTATTTTCTCTACAATATTAACCTAGTTTCCCAATTAAATTCAATTCATTTTCAAATCAAAATCAAAATAAATTCTTACTTATTTATTTTCAAATCAATATCATTGCAATGTGAATCAAACACTTGATCAATATTAAATTATTTTTTCAAATCAAACCAAAGTCATCTAGCTTATTTATTTTAAATATTTTCATCATAATGGATTAAAAAGGACTAAATGGATGTAATATTCAACCTTAGTCTCAAATAATTGGGTACAAATGTAATAGCTTGCCCACTCGAGTATTTGTCTTCTGCTTAAACTTAATAAAAAGCGCTTCATATATTTTTTTTGTAATAAAATGGATTAAAAAGGATTAGTTGGATGTAATATCCAATCCTAGTCTTGAATACTTGAGAACAAGTTGT
>OZ012740.1:423744806-423778892 GCA_963859935.3 Lathyrus sativus
GTTCCCTGAAAGATTTGAGAAGGCTTTGATCGACAATTAAGGTATGGGGAGTATTACCTTCGTGATTTTCCATGTGTAACTTTCAATGTATTTAAGGTCGATTTAAGGTTTAAGGGTTTTGAGGGTGGATATGAGAATTAGTGATCTTTGGCCTTCGTGGCCTAAATCTATTATTGTGAATCTAACCGTGGAATTCATTGGGGAAAAGGAAAAGTTAGGCCTTCGTGACCAAAACCATGATTTGTTATTTGTCTAACCCTGAAGGGATAGGAATATTAGATAGTGAGTAACTCTGATGCCTGCAGGGTAATTGTAAGGAATTTGTGATTTAGGGCGTGAATATGATACGGTATTGGCATAATGAACCGTAGGTTTTGTGCCTTTATTGCCGTAAGGCCTTAGGGATGATTTAGGGATGTTTTGGGGCATTGAGGAAGTGAATCATGTGGACTTTTGGGTTGAATTAAGTCCTGGTGCGTAGCAGAATTTGTTGTCATCGCACTATTCGCCTAGCGAAGAATGCTTCGTACAGTGAACAATGTTGTTCTCAGACTCGCCTAGCAAAGAATCCTTTTCACAACGAAGAAACTTGCCCCAGACTCGCCTAGCAAACATGCCAGCGAATGTAGCAGAGTTTCGCGAATGTTGATTGCGTTGCAGCGATGCCTTGATGTTTGATTCTATGATTTCTGTGATGAATTAGCATGAGTATAACTGGGGAATTTCATGTGATTAATATGCGACAATATGATGATTACCATGAGTATAATTATGAATTCTATGTGATTAATATGTGATAATATGATGAATTAACATGAGTATGACTGTGAATCCTATGTGATGTGTATATGATGATGATGATGATTATTATGATGAGCTATGATGACATGATGTATGATGATGATTATTATGATGAGCTATGATGACATGATGTATGATGATTATTATTATGATGAGCTATGAGGACATGATGTATGATGATGATTATTATGATGAGCTATGCTGATATGATTTTGATGATAATGATTATGATGAATGATGATGCACCTATGATGTTATTACGAGGATGATTTGTGACGTGTGCATCATGCATTCATGTGCATCTGGACTTCGGTTCAGGACCTCGATTACTTTGGCTTCAATCCCATTGTGCGGATGTGAAGTGTTTTGATGTGCTCCAATTCTCTAGTAGAAGTGATCCTATTGATGGGGATCTATGGAGGGTTGATGGCCCAGTGTCCATCGCGCTGTGATGATTGGTACCACAGGCATTGCGTCTTGTTGCATTTGCATTTATGAGTGATTTGGAATAATTTATGATGTGTGGCCTTGGAGGCCTAATGATGAATATGATGACGTTTGAATATGACTATGACGCCATTTTATATGTTGATTTTCATACATTGATTATTATGAATCGTTTTACTCACCCTACCTGTTTGAATGTTACCTCCACGTGGGTAACGTCCAGATGACCAGGTTTAGCCGTGGATGCCGATGAGAACTTTTGAAGTTTTGAGTTGTTGGCCTTTGTCAACTTAGAGGGTCTTGCTCTGATAATGTAACATCAGGTTGGGGTCTTTGAGTCAAGCTACGCTTTATTGAGTTATTATGATTACCTTTCCGTATAAGGAAAAACTTTGGAATATGCCTTGTGAGTTCGTTGCCTTTGAGAAAATTTTGATATCTTTTGGGAAAACCCGTTATACACGAAGCATTGACTTATTTTGAGCTTTGATAAATGCACGCCCTTTGAGGTGATTTATTGTTGAGTTTAACATTTTACTCTGATGACTTTGAATAAATGTGTCTTTTAATTGTGGGTAGAAAAGGGTGTTACAATAGGGATTAGTCGTCAAAAGACTCATTTGACGATGAAATATCGATAAATGGTTGCGTACTTTTGCAATAACAAGTTGCTCATCCACTACTTTCAAGACAGTCTCAGTGGAACATCATTAGAATGGTATATGAAACTATAACAAGGTCAGATCCACACCTGGAAAGACTTGGCTACGGCATTCTTGAAACATTACCCATACAACATAAATATGGCTCTAAATCGTACTTAATTGAAACATCTTAGTCAGAAGAGTATTGAGTCGTTCAGAGAGTACGCCTAAAGATTGAGAGAGTTGGGTGCTCCAGTTCAACCGCAAATGCTGGGTAGGGAGCTAACATATATGTTTATAGGTACTCCGCAAGGCCCATATTTCAAACAGATGATAAGTAGTGCGTCATAAGCCTTCTCTGACCTGGTGACAATTGAGGAACACATTGAGGGTGGCCTCAAAAGCAGAAGAATCCAAGGAGCCTCAAGTTTCCAAACTAGTGAGATTAAGTCCATTACAATTTCCAAAAGGAAGAGGAGGATGAAGATAATGCATTATGGGAAACTCCCTAAGCTTTGCAAGCTCCACCTTCAGTGCCTTATTATCAATACCTATATATATTAGTTGTTCAGAGTCAGCAAACGTTTGGGTCTCCATGTCAAATGACATTCCCTCCACATGGTCAATATCATCCTGTAAATCGAGGCCCCTTCAGTATCAATAACAGATTCCATAGCAGCCGCCATATCAACGACAACATCTTCCGCCACGATAGGGCCAGTGCAGTCAAAGGCCAAAGAGGCAGTTTGATTCTTTTCCAATGTCATACAGTCATATACTTCCATATTTGATCAACAGTCGATTAGTAGAGCCGAAGCAAATGAATCCAATTCCTCTTCCATACCATCAAGCTTTGACCCCAACGCACGATGTGGTTTCCTTGTCGACGCACCAGGACATTCAGCTGAGGATTGCAATGCACTCCAAAATAGGGTACAAGATCTGATTGAGTCTAAATTTATTTCATTCACGCCTTAAGGCCTTCAAATCAACATCAATCCTTTACCTGGTCCATGTGGAACCCTTAGTCCATGCTATGCAAGAAATTGCCAAGAATAGGTGTGAAGATTGAATGTGAGAAAAATACACAAGAAGGGGATTAAATTGTGTATGCCAAATCGTTTTTTGCTTCTAAACTAGAGTTGAGAATCTAAACAGAAGTTCAGAATCTGATAATAAGTTCCAGTGGATAAAATAATAGAAACAAATAAATAGGCAAAGAACACACAAAAGTTATCTTGCTTCCTCTTCAGTTGATAGTAGTCTAGTTCCTTGCAGCACAAGAAATTTCCACTGTAATCAAATTGAATTTTGTACACATGAACCAGCTAATTTGAAATCCTAATTGTTCTTCATAAATTGGATTTTGTCTAGAAAACAGACAAGTAGACCCTTGGTGATTATTAATGGTTTATGAACAAATTTGTTTATCAACCCAGGTCGTTACGCACGAGCAACATCACCTTGTTGAACAAGAATCATAGAATAATTACTATAACCTTCATAAAAATATTTTGCACTTTCGTAATTACTATAACCTTCATAAAAAATAGAAAAAAGATACAATCATTTGCAAGTCATAAAATTAGGAAGAGAAAGGGCCAAATAATATATTAATCAATTCAACAATACAAGTAATCATAGAGTAATAACTAATGAAAAAAAACACTATATATGTTTGATTCATATTTGTGGTTGATAGTATACCACAAGTTTGTTTATTAAATTGTGAGTTTATATATATGCACTCATTTTATTATAGATAGAAAGATATTAAAAGTTTTCAAGTGGGATGGACAGAAAGTGATGGCATAGTCGGGTGTTGAAGAGCAGGTGAAGGTGCTGGTCTTATCATCGTAAGCATAGCTATAGGCAAGCGGACACTGGTTCTTGAAAACAGTAGAATAGTTTGTGGGTGGACATGTTTGTTCGGTATTGAAAGCTCCACGGCAACAATATTGATCCTTGTTGAAAGCTAAACAAGCACTTTTACAAGCAATCACACTCCCATCAGAACCTCTCACTTGAAGGTCTGAAGGACAAACAAGATTGATGTTCGCTGGACAACTGGAGGTTTTGCAGTCACCACTCCCACCTTGTGGCGTTACAGACATGGGCACGTTGAACCCATCAACATTGCTCACATCGTAGAAATCTTGTCCCCCATTTGATGCTACTGTTAATTCTACCAATGTTGCGGGTGGAATTGCACCGGCGCCGTTGCACCCCACTTGACCAGATGCGCAATCAGCGGTGGCACAAATGAACTTTCCGTTGTTGAAGGAGCATCCGGTTCGGCCCCAAAACCGACCTGGACCAAGGAGATGGAAGGTTCAATGAGGTGATTGCACCGGGTCCTAACTCGAAACCTGTTGATGATAGTTGTGGTTTTTGGTCGCCGGTTTAAAGTTCCTGGCCATACTGTATACTGACACCGATTCGTGAATGTCACCTACCTCCTGCAACCGCTGGAAAAGAAAAAACCTATGATTAAAGTAATTAATAATAAAATGGTGATTGTTGAACTTGAATATTGATGTACTTACCATAGAAGAGGAATGCAAAGCTAAGAAGAGAGAAACATGGGTGCTTGTTGTCATGGCTTTCTTGTGAATGATTTTTCCTTTTCTGTTATAGTTTAGTTTGCTGAGTGATGGATGAAGTTGTTCTCTGCTTCTAGCCATATATATATATATATGTAGGCTTCGATGGCTTGAATCTTCAACGAAATCTATTTCATTTCTTTCGGTCAATAAAAAAGGTACGTATGTGGAACAGTTCTACAGAGCAGTAATATTTATATATATTTATTTTGGCCTCCATAATTTCAAGATTAAATCTTACTTAGAAATTATTTAGCCTCCATAATTTCAACATTAAATCTTACATAGAAAACATTTAGCCTCCATAACTTCAAGATTAAATCTTAGTTAGAAAACATTTAGCCTCCATGTCCATAGACCTTAGCATAAATATTCACCATCTTTTCAATTGTATATTTTGATTATAAATGGAAGATTAACTAATCAATAATTAACCGTCTAATTTTATAAACAACTTTACAATATAATAATTTAAAGTACCCTTTTGTCGTTATAACAAATTTGATTAAACTCCATAAACTATTCTATAATTTTTATTTATTTGATATGTGTCAAAATCACTATAAATTTTAAAAATATTCTTATATAAAAAATGATAGAACAACCTAAAACTAAAATGTGTATGAAAATAGTAGAAGAACCTAAAACTATAATAATGTTAATCTATCATAAACAATCTAGAAAGAATAAAATAATGTAGAAACGAATAAATTTAAAATACAAGAAAAGGAAGTCGTCGAAAGGAAAAAAACGAGGAACGGCCGTAATGGATAATTAGCTAGAACTCCCCAACTAAAGACCTGCGGAAAACGACAATAATTTCCACCGAACAGCAAGAACACACACAAAGAGGCCATTGACACTTATCTTACTATTGGTTCAAATGCTAAATAGGATTCTCGAGTCAACGAGATCCATTTAGTTAGCTTTGTGAATATGATCGAGTGTTAGTTTTCGTTTGTGTCTTCTAATTGTTAAGGATTTAATATCCTTTTTAGTCTTATATCTTAACCTTGAGGTTCATTTTGGTCCCTTAACTTAAAAAAAGTCCATATTGGTCCTTTAACTCTTCATAATGTATCATGTTAGTCCTTTCTTCTAATTAACGACTAATTTAGCAACCAATTTTTGAGTTTTTTTTATCGTTAATAAGACAAAAAGGACTAATATGGAGCGTTTTGAAGATTTAAGAGACCTATATGAACCTTTTTAAAGCTAAGGGACCAAAATGAACTTCGGGGCTAAGATACGAGACCAAGAAGGATATTAAGTCAATTATTAAAAGTTTGAAAATAGATAAGGACTAAATAGGTTCTTTATTAGGGTGTGATAGTGAACCCTAATTATTGAGCCAATTAACCTCATCTGCGATGAGTAATTCAAAGCTACTTAGTTTTTAGCAAGAAAAAGGTATTTTTGGATTTTTTATTATAGTGTTTGACGAGACGTTCAATCTCGCTCCTACGTATTCCCAAGTACGATGGAGAGCTCGAGGCTACGAAGTCCTGAGTAGCAAATGTTTGTGTTTTGGTCTATTTTAACGAAAGGTATTTAGTCGCATTTGAGCGAAAAACATTGTTTGCTACCAAAACATAGAGAAGTGAACATTTGTGTCACGTCAGAATTGACAATATAATCCAGGCTCTCACATACTTATATTCTCATCGCATCCGAGCGTAAAACGTTACTTACTTGCACATGGTAAAAACGAAGCGTTGTTTGCATCGTCTCGGAATGGACGAAGCATCTTTTATTTAAAAAAAATGTTTTGAAATCGTGCTAAGGTGGAAAAAGATAAGCTTAATTGGTTGAATTATTTTTAGGTGGAAGATAAGTAATTGAAAGAGCAAGCTATTATGGCTTGTATCCAAATACTCAGAGACTATGGTCGGATATTTAATCCATTTTATTGCGAAAGTTTTCAAACACGATCGATGGAGTTTAAGCGGAAGACAAATACCCGAGCGGGCAAGCTATTACAACTTGTTCCCAAGTATTCAAGACTAGGATTGGATATTACATCCAACTAATCCTTTTTAATCCATTTTTATTACAAAAAAATATTTGAAGCGCTTTTTATTAAGTTTAAGCAGAAGACAAATACTCGAGTGGGCAAGCTATTACGTTTGTACCCAATCATTTGAGACTAAGATTGAATTACATCCATTTAGTCCTTTTTAATCCATTATGATGAAAATATTTAAAATAAATAAGTTAGATGAATTTTGTTTGATTTGAAAAAATAATTTAATATTGATCAAGTGTTTGATTCACATTGCAATGAAATTGATTTGAAATAAATAAGTAAGAATTTATTTTGATTTTGATTTGAAAATGAATTGAGTTTAATTGGGAAACTAGGTTAATATTGTAGAGAAAATAAGTGTGGTTTTATTGTGGAAGTAAACTCATTATTTTTGTAAAAATAAATTGATAGAATTCTTGATTAATCGATTTTTATGGTTCACAATTAAAATTAATTAAATCAAACAAACAAAAAAAAAGATTCAAGAATAAAAAATTAATCAAGAAACAGGGGATGCATGCATGGATGGAGGGTGAATTAGCAAAAATAAATAGGCTCATTTTTGTTGAGCCTACTAAACCAAACAAACAGACAAAAAAAAAGAACTAAAAAACATGCCAAAAACTAGTTCGTTGGATGAACTAAAGGTCTAGATCTGGCCACAAGATCCAACGATCTAGGCCCTTGATCATGATCCAATGAATGAATACACATGATTATTCCAACTTATTTGAAACTAACCAATCGAAAGTTGAGATGTAGCAGCTCTCACAATTAAAATAAATAGAAAACAAAAAAGATAAAAGCAAAAAATGAAGAAAACACCTTATATCTCTTTCTTCTCCAACATATTTCTCTCACTCTCGCAAATTTCTTCTCCTCCCCAAAATCACTTTCTCTCTCTCTCAGTACGCTAAACATATCTCACCATATCCCTCCATCGCTACTTATCTCTCTCTCTCTCTCTCTCTCTCTCTCTCTCTCTCTCTCTCTCTCTCTCTTCTCTCTCTCTCTCTCTCTCTCTCTCTCATCTCTCTCTCTCTCTCTCTCTCTCTCTCTCTCTCTCATCTCTCAAATTCTATTCCAACAAATTAGGGAAGCAAAAATGGTTTCAAACTCACTCTTCAAAAACCAAACAAAGTGAATCCATAAAATGCACAAATGCAAGAAAAAAAAGTCACTGACAGTTGTTTCAATGAAGATTGTCAAGTGGTGGCAGTAGTGCTTTCACATTAGTTGTTACGGTCGTTTATGGAAAAGAAATAGAGGGGACACTGCGAGCGAGGGCTCTGATAGTGGCCGTGAGGGGTGGGAAAAAGGTACGTAGTGCATGGAGGTGAGGATATGGTGATGATGTTGTGCGTTAATGTTATTGTTTTGTGTTTTATTAATGTTCTTCCTTTATTCTTCTTCTTTCTATGTTTGTTCCGATTTTTTGTTTTCTGGATTTCATACACCAGGTATTTGTTAAAATGTTTTAGTTTATGATTTTGTTGTTGTTATGTTTTATGTAGCTGATGTGATGTGGTTTGGTGGTATATACTATGGATTATAGAGATTTTAATGTTTGTGTTTATGTATGGTTGAACGGAATGTTCATTGTGAGTTTTGGCAAACGAATGAGGTGGCTTGTGAGAGATCGATTTGGTTGTGATATTGGTGAAGGTTTTGAATGGAAGTTTGAGAAAAGTTGAATGAAGTATTAGTTAAAGTTATGTTGATGAACAAAGATGATGATGTGTAAGGAATGGTGTGAAGCTGTTATGGTGGTTTAGATGAAGGAGAGATGGTTATGGTATGTTAACTTGGTGATGGTCGGAGATAGAAATTTGAGACGGGGGTTGAAGTTATGGATGTCAATGGAGGAAGAAAAGTGGGAGAGGATTTATGGTGGAGAGAAAGAGCTTTTGTGAAAAGCTAACAGATTTCTCACGAAGAAGAAGAAATCTTCTTCTTTTTGCTATTTCTTTTAAAGATAAGAGATGCGAATGAGGTATCAGCCTCTCACGAAGAAGAAGAAAAATCCTTCTTTTTTTAATTTGCTGAGAGCGAAAGGAATATGAATCGACTGATTTCTTTTGCATGGCCCTCAATTGTTCAAATTTATACCCTCTAAGTAGGGGTTTTTCAAATTAAATTAATGCCAATTTTACCATTTTTGTATTTTATTCTAATCTTATTTATTTTTTTCTTTAATTTTTTCTGATTAAAAAACGAACAAATGCACTAAAATAATCTATGTGCAATATACTTCAGTAAAAAGACAATCGTGAATCAAATATTGCAGTTAAAAATACTGTAATGAAAAGGTTCAAACTGATCACAACGCGAATGCACAGTGTGTGTGAAAAAATAAAATGAGCATACCAAAATATCATACGTGTAATATAGTTCAGCAAAACAGATAGTTGTTGGCCCGAACTAAAAAACCTTTTGGGGAAGTGAATCGTGTGGACTTTTGGGTTTGAATTAAGTCCTGGTGCGTAGCAGAATTTGCTGTCATTGCACTATTCGCCTAGCGAAGAATGCTTCGCACAGTGAACAATGTTGTTGTCAGACTCGCCTAGCGAAGAATCCTTCGCACAACGAAGAAACTTGCCAGGGGACTCGCCTAGCTAACATGCCAGCGAACGTAGCAGAGTTTCACGAATGTTGATTGCGTGCAGTGATGCCTTGATGTTTGATTCTGTGATTTCTGTGATGAATTAGCATGAGTATAATTGGGAATTTCAGGTGATTAATATGCGAAAATATGATGACTACCATGAGTATAATTATGAATTTTATGTGATTAATATGTGATAATATGATGAATTAACATGAGTATGACTGTGAATTCTATGTTGATGTGTATATGATGATGATTATTATTATGATGAACTATGATGACATGATCTATGATGATGATTATTATGATGAGCTATGATGACATGATGTATGATGATGATTATTATGATGAGCTATGATGCATGATGTCATGATGATGATTATTATGATGAACTATGCTGATATGATTTTGATGATGATGATTATGATGAATGATGATGCACCTATGATGTTATTACGAGGATGATTTGTGACGTGTGCATCATGCATTCATGTGCATCCGGACTTCAGTTCAGGACCTCGATTACTTTGGCTTCAATCCCATTGTGCGGATGTGAAGTGTTTTGATGTGCTCCGGTTCTCTAGTAGAATCGATCCCTATTGATGGGGGATCTATGGAAGGTTGATGGCCCAGTGTCCATCGCGCTGTGATGATTGGTACCACATGCATTGAGGTCTTGTTGCATTTGCATTTATGAGTGATTTGGAATAATTTATGATGTTGTGGCCTTGGAGGTCTATTGATGAATATTATGAAATTGAATATGACTATGACGCCCATTTTATATGTTGATTTTCATACATTGATTATTATGAATCGTTTTACTCACCCTGCCTGTTTGAATGTTACCTCCACGTGGGTAACGACCAGATGACCAGGTTTAGCCGTGGGATGCCGATGAGGACTTTTGAAGTTTTGAGTTGTTGGCCTTTGGTCAACTTAGAGGGTCTTGCTCTGATAGTGTAACATCGGGTTGGGGTCTTTGAGTCGAGCTATGTTTTATTGAGTTATTATGATTACCTTTCCGTATAAGGAAAACTTTGGAATATGCCTTGTGAGTTCTGCTGCCTTTGAGAAAATTTCTATATCTTTTGGGAAAACCCGTTATACATGGAGCATTGACTTATTTTGAGCTTTGAGAAATGTACGCCCTTTGAGGTGATTTATTGTTGAGTTTAACATTTTACTCTGATGACTTTGAATAAATGTGTCTTTTAATTGTGGGGTAGAAAAGGGTGTTACAATAGGTATTAGTCGTCAAAAGACTCATTTGACAATGAAATATCATTAAATGGTTGCGTACTTTTGCAATGACAAGTTGCTCATCCACTACTTTCAAAGACAGTCTCAGTGGAACATCATTAGATGGTATATGAAACTATTGTTAGAACACAGATTGGTTCTTAATATAACTCTTTGTTTTGATGATAACTGTTAGGAAATTTTATATTTAAGAATTATATACTCTAGAATTTGTTTGAGAGTTTTACTGCAGATTGAAATGAAATTAACTCTCTAGAAGCAAATATGTATTGTATACAAGAAGTTATCCTGACTCTGAAGCGCAAGATGCATCCTGCAGAAGATTCTGATTGCTCTTTATAGAAGATCCTGAGCGTAGTCTCCAGAAGGATCTGAAGCAAGAAGCTCCAGAACATTTTGAGTCAGAAGCATCTGAAGCTAGTCAGAAGCATCTGAAGCTGAAGCATCTGAAGCAAAGAAGAATACTGTATGAAGAGTTTCTCAAAGCATAAATTCTACAGAAGTTTTCTGAAAGTACTAACGCTGCCAAGTACTGAAGTTCTGTGTCAAATATGCTCTGATGATCAACACGCTAAAAGCACACATGCTGCAGAAGACTCTGATACAGCAAAGTTCTGAACATCATTAGAAGACTCTGATCCATTTCAGACTCTGAAGAACTTGCTGAAAACTGAAGAAGAAATATTCAAAGATTATATCCGTTGGAGTGAATCAACGTCTCTTTCCTCATTTGTGCTAGACACAATAACACAGACAAAAAGGATTTTTCTGTGCTATCTACTTCTAGGAAAGGTCACTTGATGTGCAGACAAAAAGGCTCAGACCTTTTTGGGACTCTCTTTTCAACGCTCAGCTTCCTTGGATCAGCTGCCTATAAAAGGAGGACTCCACCAAATTCTTCAGTTACACAATTTGCTGAAGAGAAATCATATTATTCAAGCTCTCATTCTTTCATATTCTTCTTAGAATTTCTTGTACTTAAACTTAAGAGAAAAATTACTGTTGTGATAAAAGCTTTATAGAAGCATTAATACTCTTGTATTTGATTTACATTGATTGCAAAGGTTTTTCCTTAAGAGGATTCAGTTGGAATCAGTAGCTCTTGAGAAGACTAAGAACAGTTGTTCTTAGGTGTTACTATTGTAATCAGTTTGATTTAATAGTGGATTAAGTCCTTGTTGAGAAAGGCAAATCACTCTAGGAAGGGTGGACTGGAGTAGTTGTTTTAAACGAACCAGGATAAAAATAATTGTGTCATTATTTTAAAGTCTTAATCTTTCATACTTATTCAACCCCCCCCTTCTAAGTATTATCTCACCTTCAGTTGGCATCAGAGCTCCGGTTCTGTGTGTGCTACCACTTAACAGTGTCAGTAAAGATCCAGAGAGAAATACTTTGATATATATTTATTTGTTTCAATGGCTGATAATTCAACATCAATATTAACAATAAATATGAAGAAAGGGATAAGATCAGCACCAAACCCCCCAATGTTTGATGGGGAGAAATTTGACTACTGGAAAGACAGAATTGAGAGTTTTTTCCTAGGATATGATGTTGATCTATGGGATCTAGCCATAGATGGATATGTCCATCCACAGATGGGAATGGCAAGAAGATTGACAGAAAATCTATGACAGATGCTCAGAAGAAAGATTTCAGAAATCACCACAAAGCCAGGACTATATTATTGAATGCAATTTCACATACAGAGTATGAGAAAATTACAAACAGGGAAACTGCTTTTGATATGTTTGAATCCCTAAAAATGACTCATGAGGGAAATTCTCAAGTTAAGGAGACAAAAGCTCTGGCTCTGATCCAGAAGTATGAGGCCTTCAAAATGGAAGACTCTGAATCTGTTGAAGCCATGTTCTTCAAATTTCAGATACTCACTGTTGGGCTGAAAGTTCTGGACAAGGGATACTCTACATCAGATCACGTAAAGAAAATCATCAGAAGTCTGCCTACCAGATGGAGACCAATGGTGACTGCCTTGAAGATGGCTAAATATTTGAATAAGATCTCTCTAGAAGAACTCATCAGCTCACTGAGGAGCCATGAGATTGAGCTTGAGGAAGATGAACCTCAGAAGAAAGAAAAAGGTAAATCTGTTGCATTAAAATCTAACAAAACTGCTAAAGCTTTGCAGGTCATTCAAGAAAGCTCTGAAGAATCTTCTTCTGAAGAAGAAGATGAGTTATCCATGATGTCCAGAAGGATCAATAGACTCTGGAAGCACAAAGGAAAGAAGTTCAACAACTTCAGAAGATCTGATGATAGAAAGGAATCTTCTGGGCACAGAAGATCTGCCAAGAAAGAAGTTGTGTGCTATGAGTACAAAGAACCTGGGCACTACAAGAATGATTGCCCCAAACTTCAGAAAGAAAAACCCAAGAAGAAGTTTAACAAAAAGAAGAAGGTTCTGATGGCAACATGGGATGACTCAGATGAATCTGAATCATCTTCTGAATAAGAAGAAGAATGTGCTAATGTTGCACTGATGGCCAGCACAGAGGATCAAGAGGAAGGTACCTCAGGATATGAATCAGATTCTGAATCTGATGATGACGCAGAAGAGGTAATGGCTAAACTTACCAAAGAAGAACTTACAAAAGTTTTAACAGAAGTTCTTAAAAGTTATAACAATATCAAACTCAAATACAAGAAGCTGAAAAGCAATCTTGAATCTGAGATTGATCTTCTGAAAACAGAACTTGTTGAGCAAAAAGAAATAAATCTGAAAATCAAAAATGACTTTGAAATAACTCAACAAGAATCTGAATCTGAGACTAAGTCATGTGAAAACATTTTAGAAAAATATGACTCTAGCTTTCAGAGATTTCTTACTAAGAGCATAGACAGAAGCAAGATGGCTTCTATGATCTATGGTGTTAGTGGAAACAACAGAAGAGGTATTGGATATGAATCTTCATCTGGAAGCAATCCAAAACCTGTTGACAAACTTTTCATCAAGAAGACACCTCTGTATTCTCAATTTAAATTTGGTCATTTAAATGACATTAAACACACAAGCTCTGAGAAGAATACTTATGTGTTTAAACCCAAGGCAAGTCAAAATAAACATTATGTTGAAAAACAGAAGTTTAGACAAACCTACAAACCAACTAACCCTAAAGGACCCAAGAAGATCTGGGTACCTAAAAACAAAATAATTCATGTTGCAGATGTTCTTAGCAGCAAGGTCAGGACACCAATCATGGTACCTGGACTCTGGATGCTCACAACACATGACAGGAGAAAAGTCTATGTTCCAAAGCCTGGAACTTAGATCTGGAGGTGACGTGAAGTTTGGGGGGAACCAGAAGGGCAAGATCATTGGATCTGGCACTATCGGAAATGGTAAACTTCCCTCTATTACTAATGTTTTACTTGTTGAAGGGTTAAAGCATAACTTATTGTCCATAAGTCAATTAAGTGACAATGGTTATGATATTACCTTTAATCAAAAATGTTGTAAAGCTATTAGTCAAAAGGATGGCTCTATCCTATTTAGTGGTAAGAGGAAAAACAACATTTATAAAATAAATCTTTCAGAACTTAAAGTTCAAAATGTTAAATGCCTCTTGTCTGTTAATGAAGAGCAATGGGTCTGGCACAGAAGATTGGGCCATATTAATATGAGACGTATATCTCAGATTAATAAACTTAATCTTGTCAGAGGACTCCCTAATCTGAAGTTCACTTCAGATGCTCTTTGTGAAGCATGTCAGAAAGGGAAGTTTTCAAAAACATCTTTCAAATCAAAAAATGTTGTTTCTACTTCTAAACCACTAGAATTACTTCATATTGATCTGTTTGGACCAGTGAAAACTGCATCCATCAGAGGCAAGAAGTATGGATTAGTCATTATTGATGACTTTAGTAGATGGACATGGGTAAAGTTCTTAAAACACAAGGATGAGTCACATTCTGCGTTCTTTGACTTCTGCAAGCAAGTCCAGAATGAAAAGAATTTCAAAATTATAAAAGTCAGAAGTGATCATGGTGGTGAATTTGAAAATAAATATTTTGAAAAATATTTTTCTGAAAATGGCATTGCTCATGATTTTTCCTGTTCTAGAACTCCACAACAGAATGGGGTTGTAGAGAGGAAAAACAGAACTTTGCAAGAAATTGCCAGAACCATGATCAATGAGACAAATCTGGCAAAACATTTTTGGGCAGAAGCAATCAATACAGCTTGTTACATTCAGAACAGAGTGTCTGTTAGACCTCTTCTGAAGAAGACTCCTTATGAACTGTGGAAGAACAAAAAGCCCAACATTTCTTATTTTCATCCTTTTGGATGTATTTGCTATATGTTAAACACTAAGGAAAATCTGAGCAAGTTTGATTCCAAAGCACAGAAGTGTTTCATGCTTGGATATTCTGAACGCTCTAAAGGCTACAGAGTATACAACACTGAGACACAAATTGTGGAAGAATCCATTCATGTCAGATTTGATGATAAGCTTGGCTCTGAAAAGCCAAAGTAGTTTGATAACTCTGCAGATAGGGAAGTAGTCTTTATTGACTCTGAAGTTCCAGAAGCAGACAAAATTCAAGTGAAGGAACCAGAAGCAACTCCAGATGCTACTCCCTTAACTTCTCAGATGAATAATCTAAACATTTCTGAAGAGTCAACTATCAGAGGATCATCATCCAGAATTAAAGCTTCTCATCTAGAGGATGTCATTATTGGAAAGAAGGATGATCCCATCAGAACAAGATCCTTTCAAAGATCATCTGAAGCATCACTATTTGGACTAGTGTCAGAAATTGAACAATCTTCTGTAGATGAAGCTCTGCAGGACAATGATTGGATTATTGCCATGCAAGAAGAGCTAAATCAATTCAGCAGAAATGATGTATGGGATCTAGTTCAAAGACCTCAAGGATTCAATATAATTGGTACAAAATGGGTCTTCAGAAATAAGCTAAATGAGAAAGGAGAAGTTGAGAGGAATAAGGCAAGGCTGGTTGCTCAAGGGTACAGTCAGCAAGAAGGTATTGATTACACTGAGACATATGCTCCAGTGGCAAGGTTAGAATCTATACGCCTTCTTATTTCCTTTGCTGCACAAAATAACATCACTCTGTATCAGATGGATGTTAAAAGTGCCTTTCTTAATGGTATTATAGAAGAGGAAGTTTATGTCCACCAACCTCCTGGTTTTGAAAATGAAAAATTTCCATATCATGTTTTCAAATTAAAGAAATCTCTATATGGATTAAAATAAGCTCCCAGAGCTTGGTATGAGAGATTGAGCAATTTTCTTCTGGAGAAGAATTTCATCAGAGGCAAAATGGATACAACACTATTCTGTAAAACAATTAAGAAAGATCTTCTAATTTGCCAAATTTATGTAGATGATATTATTTTTGGATCAACAAATTTTATGCTTGGAAAGGAGTTTGCTACATGTATGCAGGCAGAATTTGTTCTTTCTAGGAATCCATGTTAATCAAACTCCAGAGTGCACCTACATACATCAGACAAAGTATGTTAAAGAACTTCTGAAGAAATTCAACATGTCTGACAGCAAGCTGGCAAAGACTCCAATGCATCCTACTAGCTCACTTGGAAAGGAAGAGGTAAGTAAGAAAGTAGACCAGAAGCTCTACAGAGGTATGATTGGCTCTCTTCTTTATCTTACTGCTTCTAGACCTGACATATTGTTCAGTGTTTCTCTGTGTGCTAGATTTCAATCAGATCCTAGAGAATCACACTTGACAGCTGTCAAGAGGATTCTAAGGTATCTGAAAGGTACTTCTAATGTGGGTTTGTGTTACAGAAAATCTGATGATTTCAAATTAGTTGGATTCTGTGATGCTGACTACGCTGGAGACAGAGTGGAAAGAAAAAGTACTTCTGGAAGTTGTCAATTTCTAGGAAAAAATCTAATCTCCTGGTACAGCAAGAAGCAACCCACAATTGCACTTTCAACCACAGAGGTTGAATACATTGCTGCTGTTGGATGTAGCACGCAGATGCTCTGGATGAAGAGTCAACTAGAAGATTATCAAATTTTTGAAAGTAACATTTCTATCTTTGTGATAATACTTCTTCTATATGCTTGTCAAGAATCCATTTTACATTCTAAGGCAAAACATATAGAAATTAAGCATCATTTCATCAGAGACTATGTTCAGAAGGGAATCATAAATTTAGCCTTTGTTGATACAGATCATCAATGGGCAGATATTTTTACAAAACCCCTTGTTGAAGATATATTCAATTTTATTCTAAAAAATATTGGTATGGATTTTTGTCCAGAATAATATTTATCATAAGCAAATTTTTACAGATGCAAAATGCTTAATGCTCTGAAGTATTTCTTCTGATTGTTTATTCTATTCTGATCAATATTTCTTTGTGAAACTCTAAACTAACAATCTTAGAAGATCTGAACGTTGGCTAACGTTTCATTTCTTAAGAGAATTCAGAACAGCATGCAAGTAAACACGTGTCACACAAAATCTGAAGAGGTGGCGTGTACATAACTGAAGAGACGTTTGAGGTGAAGTTTGAATAGTAAGAATCTTGGTTTTCCCCCCAATTTGTCAGAAGCAATTAATGTTTTGAAATGATTATTATTCTCTTCATTTAATGCTTGTTCAAACGTGCATTTTTCTGACTGTTGATGTGCCTAAGTGTTTTAGTATAAATACTTGTCTTGTATTCACTTTCACACTTTTCACTCTCAGAATTTACATGCGTTTTCATCTCCTATTTTCTCTGCATAAAAACCCAAAACCTAAGTGTTTGACAAAGCATTCTTCAATTGCAACTTCATCATCAACAACTGCTCAATTCCAATCTACTATGGCTACTGTAACTTCAGAAAACTTGGGTGTTGCTCCATACTCTCCTCCCAAAAGAACACTTCTAACGCCAGTTGATAAATTGGAAGTTCTATGTGAATCTATGGTTGAGTTTGATTCTCTGGCAGAAAATGGGTTTGAGTTTCGTTCCATAATTAGAGCTCAAGGATGGGTTAAGTACTTTGATAGGCTCTTTGGACCAGTTTACCCTCTCCTTGTGAAAGAATTCTGGATCCATGCATCAGTTTATCCCAAGTTCATCTTATCTTCTGTGCTGGGAAAAGAGATTATTATCACAGAAGATCTGATAAGAAAATTGATAGGATATGAAGAAACAGATGGTGTTTCCCACTTGCCAGCTGGGCGTGTGGACATGGATGAGGTTTATGAAGAAGTAATGACTGTTGGTCAAGCTTCTAACAAATTCAAAGATCTGAAGCCTGATTACAAGATCTGGGCCAAGATCTTCATGGGATGCATCCACCACAGGAAGTCAACCAATTCTCCAGACTATGTCAATAATGAACAACTCTATTTCATGTATTGCCTTAGTCAGAGCACCAAGGTAGATCTTCCATACATTCTGTTTATGCATCTGTGGAACCATATCAATGCATCTAGAGAATATGTGAAAGAGAAAGGACAGAAGATCAGAACTTGGATCCCCTTTGGAAGGTTGCTCTCAGATCTTCTTACTGAGAATGGTTTAGTGACTGCTCTGTATGCTGCTGGAGTTACAGAGGAATTAGAGTTTATAATGGGAAAGCCTCTGAATGCTAAAAGTCTTCTGAGACTCAAAATTGTTGATGAACTCACAACAGCTCCCAAGAAGCTGAGTATGTCTGAATTGAATAAGAGGGTTCCTGTAGATGACTTTCCTTTATTCTTTGCTGAAGAGCCCAGACATATAGTGGTTATGTATATTGATGAATGCAAGAAGGAAGGAAAACCTATTCCTGCTAATGTGTTTCAGCTAGTTAGACAACCACTACCAGATGCAGGAGAAGAAGAAGCACCACTCCAGAGGAAAAGGACTCAGCCTGTAGAAGAATCTAAACCTGTTCAGAAGAAGGTCAAGATTGCTGAGAAGCCCAAGAAGCTCTTGAAAAGAAAAGATTCTAAAGAAGCTGCCTCTGTACCTGCCAAGAGGATTAAAGTAAAAGGTACTAAATCTTCTGTAACTTCTGCAACTCTTGTTATTAATGATTCAAATGTTAAGTCTGTTCCAAAATCACCTGCTACACAAACCACTTATGTTACTGCTCCCAGTTCTGTTTCACCACAAAAACAAACACCTGTTCCAACTCAAATTCCAACACAAACAACAACAACAACAGTTTCTGTACCAAAACCTTCTCAACCCAAAATTCATATCAAACACTTTGTTCCACATCCTCAACCATCAGATCATCAACCATCAGATCAACAACCATCAGAACAACAACCATCTGAAAAATAAACATCTGTTCAACAACAAACCTCTGAACATCCAGAGAACCAACCAAAAGAAGTTCAACCAGAAAAAGCCTCTGACAATCCACCATCAAATAATCCACCTTCTGAACCCATTGCACCTGTTACTTCTGAACCTACAAAAGTAACTTCTGCTCCTGTTTCATCAGAACCACCATCCAAACAATCTGACATTCCATCAGCACCTACCAATACTTCTGAACCTCACATCCCTGAGACAGAAGTTCTTGATGTCACTCCACTAAAAACAGTGTTTCAAGTATCTTCTACCTCTTGTACACCAACCACATCCTCTAACTCATCAGAATCAGAAATCCACCCAGATTTTCTAATCTCTCCATCTGAAAAATACTCTGAGATAAACCAACCAGAAACTACCATACCTTCAAAAACTCCCATTCCAGATCCTATTCCTCCACCTGCACCATCATCTGAGATATTAATCCCCAATTCCAATCCAACATCTTCTATATCCTGTGCTCAAGTTTCTTCTCTTTATCATAATCTATCTTATGGTTTCAAACTGAAAGATTTTTATGACAAAGTTGAACCTTCTGAACCCCTCAAACCTCTGAAACCAAAACTCACAGTGGCTATTCCATCTGTGCTTGTTTCATATATTCAATCAATGTCAAATGTAGGATCTTTAGCAACCATATCTGCAACATTTGGTAAAGTTGTTGGTTCAGCTCTACAAATTGCATCTGATAACACTATTGCATCTGCTGAACCACCAAAATCTGCTTTCAAACCATACTCTAATGAACCTTTTGATGTTATTACCCCTCACAGAAGACCAAAACCACATTTGCTTAATGCTTTAAACAGATCCCTACCTCAAAAACCTGAAATTCCTTTCTTTCCATACTATCCTCCTCCTCTGATTTCCATCCAAAAATCACTTTTTCCACCAACTCCCCAACCTAAACCTATAACTCTGGAAACCTTGGTACGACCACTGCCCAGACTTAATATTGATCATTTATTTCAAACATTTTTGCAAGAAATACAGATGTCTTTAGGTACTGTTCAGAAGAAATGCTCAGAAACAATGGATGCCAAAGAATCTGACATCATCTGGAAAGGATTCATCAATAGATTCAACACTGTAGCTTCAAATCTGAAGAACGTCTATTCTGATGAGGCAAAGCTCAGAGCTGAAAGGACTCTATTTTGGACTCTCAACAAAACTGAACCTCTGCTTCGCTTAGATGCTCCTCCACCATCAACAGAATCTACTGATAATGCATTGACTATGACTCTGGTAGAACCCTCTTCAGGATCTACAGAACCAATGGCAATTGACTCTGTTCAGGCTACAGAACCTCCTAATTCTTCATCTGAGATAAAGACAGAACATCCAGACTTTGAAGACAAGATTGCTGCTCTGGAGGCTGGACAGTCAGAGATCAAATCCTGGATGGCTAAGCAGGATAAGAAGTCTGAGGATATGACAGAATGGATGTCAAAGCAAGATGAGAAGAATGAAACTATGACTAAGTGGATGTCCAAGCAAGAGCAATCATCCTCTGAGATTACAGATCTATTGAAGATGCTTTTGTCCAAACACTCTTAGATATTTGTTTTCATTCTAATGTTTTTGCATCTGTTGTTTGCATCTGTACTTTTTGCTATGTCTTCTGATGTTTACCTATGTACTCTTGCTCTGCTCTTTTGAATGAATCAAGTTTTCTCCATTGAATTATCTTATTTACTGTTTCCTTTTATTTGTCTTTTTAAAAAATTTTACTTTTGCTTATGACAAAAAAGGGGGAGAAAATATAGATCTGAACCGTTTAATATAACTTCACCAGAATGAATCTTCAGACATATCTATTCTATCTAACATTCAATTTGATTATTTCAGAACATTTGACAAGTACACTATATAAAAGAAACTCTGAGTCTCTCAGATCATTTCTCTTTTATCAAACTCTGAATTTTATATCTGCAAGACATTCTGACCTTCAAATGTTATAAGAACAAACAAGATCTAACTCTGAAGATTACTCAAGACAAAAGGGAAGTTTCTATTCCTTTTTCATATTTAACTCAGGGGGAGATTCATCATCTCAGGGGGAGTTATAATTCTATATGTTCAGTTAAATAAAATTTTTGATACTTTTTGTCATCATCAAAAAGGGGGAGATTGTTAGAACACAGATTGGTTCTTAATAATAACTCTTTGTTTTGATGATAACTGTTAGGAAATTTTATATTTAAGAATTATATACTCTAAAATTTGTTTGAGAGTTTTACTGCAGATTGAAATGAAACTAACTCTTTAGAAGCAAATCTGTATTGTATACAAGAAGTTATCTTGACTCTGAAGCGCCAGATGCATCCTGCAGAAGATTCTGATTGCTCTTTACACAAGATCCTGAGCGTAGTCTCCAGAAGGATCTGAAGCAAGAAGCTCCAGAACATTTTGAGTCAGAAGCATCTGAAGCTAGTCAGAAGCATCTGAAGCTGAAGCATCTGAAGCAAAGAAGAATACTATATGAAGAGTTTCTCAAAGCATAAATTCTACAGAAGTTTCTGAAAGTACTAACGCTGCCAAGTACTGAAGTTCTGTGTCAAATATGCTCTGATGATCAACACGCTGAAAGCACACATGCTGCAGAAGACTCTGATACAGCAAAGTTCTGAACATCATTAGAAGACTCTGATCCATTCAGACTCTAAAGAACTTGCTGAAAACTGAAGAAGAAATATTCAAAGATTATATCCGTTGGAGTGAATCAACGTCTTTTTCCTCATTTGTGCTAGACACAATAACACAGACAAAAAGGATTTTTCTGTGCTATCTACTTCTAGGAAAGGTCACTTGATGTGCAGACAAAAAGGCTCAGACCTTTTTGGGACTCTCTTTTCAACGCTCAGCTTCCTTGGATCAGCTGCCTATAAAAGGAGGACTCCACCAAATTCTTCAGTTACACAATTTTCTGAAAAGAAATCATATTATTCAAGCTCTCATTCTTTCATATTCTTCTTAGAATTTCTTGTACTTAAACTTAAGAGAAAAATCACTGTTGTGATAAAAGCTTTATAGAAGCATTAATACTCTTGTATTTGATTTACATTGATTGTAAAGGTTTTTCCTTAAGAGGATTCAGTTGGAATCAGTAGCTCTTGAGAAGACTAAGAACAGTTGTTCTTAGGTGTTACTATTGTAATCAGTTTGATTTAATAGTGGATTAAGTCCTTGTTGAGAAAGGCAAAACACTCTAGGAAGGGTGGACTAGAGTAGTTGTTTTAAACGAACTAGGATAAAAATAATTGTGTCATTATTTTAAAGTCTTAATCTTTCATACTTATTCAACCCCCCCTTCTAAGTATTATCTCACCTTCAGTTGGCATCAGAGCTCCGGTTCTGTGTGTGCTACCACTTAACAGTGTCAGTAAAGATCCAGAGAGAAATACTTTGATATATATTTATTTGTTTCAATGGCTGATAATTCAACATCCAATATTAACAATAAATATGAAGAAAGGGATAAGATCAGCACCAAACCCCCAATGTTTGATGGGGAGAAATTTGACTACTGGAAAGACAGAATTGAGAGTTTTTTCCTAGGATATGATGTTGATCTATGGGATCTAGTCATAGATGGATATGTCCTTCCCACAGATGGGAATGGCAAAAAGATTGACAGAAAATCTATGACAGATGCTCAGAAGAAAGATTTCAGAAATCACCACAAAGCCAGGACTATATTATTGAATGCAATTTCACATACAGAGTATGAGAAAATTACAAACAGGGAAACTGCTTTTGATATGTTTGAATCCCTAAAAATGACTCATGAGGGAAATTCTCAAGTTAAGGAGATAAAAGCTCTGGCTCTGATCCAAAAGTATGAGGCCTTCAAAATGGAAGATTCTGAATCTGTTGAAGCCATGTTCTTCAGATTTCAGATACTCACTGCTGGGCTGAAAACAGACAAGTAGACCTTGGTGATTATTAATGGTTTATGAACAAATTTGTTTATCAACCCAGGTCGTTACGCACGAGCAACATCACCTTGTTGAACAAGAATCATAGAATAATTACTATAACCTTCATAAAAATATTTTTGCACTTTCGTAATTACTATAACCTTCATAAAAAATAGAAAAAAGATACAATCATTTGCAAGTCATAAAATTAGGAAGAGAAAGGGCCAAATAATATATTAATCAATTCAACAATACAAGTAATCATAGAGTAATAACTAATGAAAAAAACACTATATATGTTTGATTCATATTTGTGGTTGATAGTATACCACAAGTTTGTTTATTAAATTGTGAGTTTATATATATGCACTCATTTTATTATAGATAGAAAGATATTAAAAGTTTTCAAGTGGATGGACAGAAAGTGATGGCATAGTCGGGTGTTGAAGAGCAGGTGAAGGTGCTGGTCTTATCATCGTAAGCATAGCTATAGGCAAGCGGACACTGGTTCTTGAAAACAGTAGAATAGTTTGTGGGTGGACATGTTTGTTCGGTATTGAAAGCTCCACGGCAACAATATTGATCCTTGTTGAAAGCTAAACAAGCACTTTTACAAGCAATCACACTCCCATCAGAACCTCTCACTTGAAGGTCTGAAGGACAAACAAGATTGATGTTCGCTGGACAACTGGAGGTTTTGCAGTCACCACTCCCACCTTGTGGCGTTACAGACATGGGCACGTTGAACCCATCAACATTGCTCACATCGTAGAAATCTTGTCCCCCATTTGATGCTACTGTTAATTCTACCAATGTTGCGGGTGGAATTGCACCGGCGCCGTTGCACCCCACTTGACCAGATGCGCAATCAGCGGTGGCACAAATGAACTTTCCGTTGTTGAAGGAGCATCCGGTTCGGCCCCAAAACCGACCTGACCAAGGAGATGGAAGGTTCAATGAGGTGATTGCACCGGGTCCTAACTCGAAACCTGTTGATGATAGTTGTGGTTTTTGGTCGCCGGTTAAAGTTCCTGGCCATACTGTATACTGACACCGATTCGTGAATGTCACCTTACCTCCTGCAACCGCTGGAAAAGAAAAAACATATGATTAAAGTAATTAATAATAAAATGGTGATTGTTGAACTTGAATATTGATGTACTTACCATAGAAGAGGAATGCAAAGCTAAGGAAGAGAGAAACATGGGTGCTTGTTGTCATGGCTTTCTTGTGAATGATTTTTCCTTTTCTGTTATAGTTTAGTTTGCTGAGTGATGGATGAAGTTGTTCTCTGCTTCTAGCCATATATATATATATGTAGGCTTCGATGGCTTGAATCTTCAACGAAATCTATTTCATTTCTTTCGGTCAATAAAAAAGGTACGTATGTGGAACAGTTCTACAGAGCAGTAATATTTATATATATTTATTTTGGCCTCCATAATTTCAAGATTAAATCTTACTTAGAAATTATTTAGCCTCCATAATTTCAACATTAAATCTTACATAGAAAACATTTAGCCTCCATGTCCATAGACCTTAGCATAAAATATTCACCATCTTTTCAATTGTATATTTTGATTATAAATGAAAGATTAATTAATCAACAATAGACCGTCTAATTTTAAACAACTTCACAATATAATAATGTAAAGTACCCTTTTGTCGTTATAACAAATTTGATTAAACTCATAAACTATTCTATAATTTTTATTAATTTGATATGTGTCAAAAATCACTATAAATTTTAAAAATATTCTTATATAAAAAATTATTGAACAATCTAAAACTAAAATGTGTATGAAAATAGTAGAAGAACCTAAAACTATAATAATATTAATCTATCATAAACAATCTAGAAAGAATAAAATAATGTAGAAACAAATAGATTTAAAATACAAGAAAAGGAAGTTGTCGAAAGGAAAAAACGAGGAACGTCGTAATGGATAATTAGCTAGAACTCCCCAACTAAAGACCTGCCGAAAACGACAATAATTTTCACCGAACAGCGAGAACACACATTTGTGTAACTTGTTTTACAAGTTACTTGGAAGTCATGCATTTCCACTTGGTTTTAAGTGTTGATTTTATGATAGAACCTTGATTCTTTCACTTGACATGACTTGGGTTTTGATTATGCTTTGTTTCTATCCTTTAATTGAGATTTCTTCTTATTAATACACCTTTGCCCCATGTGTTTTGATCATTATTCAAGATGATTTGGTGTTCATAACTTATGCTTTGAGTTTGTCTTGAATAATGGATGATTTCTGGCACTTGTTTGTTTGTTTCTTTGCATGACCAATGTGAGATGTTTGGTTGAGGTAATTCATATGTGGTTGCTGCCCAAGCTTCTTTCTCCCATCATTTCTTTGATCATGGCTCTTTGTCTTGGCTTTGTGTTAAGCATTTGTCTAGGTGATTGATGTTTGATGGTTGTAGGAGTTTCACTTCTCCCATTTCATCTCACCTCTTTTGGTTGACTTGTTTAAGTCACTTATGTGTGTTTGAGCTTCATGTTATTGAATCCTTGTTACATTTTTGCATCTTTGCATTCCATGTTTGCATTGCTTTGACTTGTTTAAGTCAACTTCTTCTCTTTCTCCATTTCATCTATGATTGATTCATCGAGTGTTTACTTGGTCTTTTGCCATGATCCCTTAGGATTCCTAGTCCCTCTGCTTAAGATGGGAGTAGGAGAAACATTAGTTGTTCAATCCTTTGTATGATAACATTAGGATAACTTCTCCCTTTTCAATCCCAACTTTAGGAGCATTTTGCATGATAACATTAGGGTTGATTTAGTTTCCCCTTAGAGTTTGTGTCTTCTCTTCTCTTCTCATAACCTCTTAAGACACTTAATAAAGGATAATAAATGTTGTACGCTACGAGCCTTAAGTACTTGAGGAATGATGGTTGGGGAGCCTCCTCTCATACTGTCTAGAGTGTCTAGTGTATTCCCTTTGTGCGATATGCGACGCATTCGCTCTCAAGTCATAGTCTTTAGTGCAACATGAGTTACAAACCTAACTTAATTCACTTCTTCATAAAAAAACACAAAACAAAACATCAAACCTTTTTTATCCTTTGGGATTGTTTGAAAATCATTTTCAGAAAGAGTGTGTTAAGTCTTGGTTCTACCATAAACAGGCATCGTCCCTAACTGCTAAAACGAAGGTTTAACCATACTCAGTTAAAACACTTAACCAACCAGTGGTCGTGTCAGCCCGAACTACGTTTGCTCTGATTTCTCGTACCAGACGAGGATACGTAGGCACAAGACAATGATGTCTTGGCGAGCAACCTTCACCTGTAGTTTCCGAACTACGTTGACTCTGACTTTCCCATTGCACGAGGGAATACGTAGGCATAGAGCGGTGATTCTCTATCGAGTCTCTTTTCTTATCTTTTGTCCTTGTGAGCCAGCCTTTAGATCAACACCCTTTTAGATAGACAACAAGCATGGATCCTGTTGAGTACAACGGACGTGAGGGGTGCTCATACCTTTCCCTTGTGTAACCGACTCCCGAACCCATGATTTGGTTGCAATGACCTGTCTTTTCCATTTTTCGTAGGTTTTCTCTGATCGTTTCCTTTCCCTCTCTTTGGGATAAATAACGAATGGTGGCGACTCTTCTGTCTTTGCCAGCCCCCCTTTTTCGCAGCGATGCGACAGCTGGCGACTCTGCTAGAGAGAATAGTCCCCTATGCGAGTCAATCCTAGCGCTTGTTTTCTTATCTTTGGGTGTGTACATATGTGTATATGTGTTGTATTTGTATTTTATTGCATTTACATTTTACTTTTCCGCATTGTATCATGTTATTGTTGTGCTGTTGGGTGGGACTGTTCCATTGAGTGATAGGCCAAAACTCAGGCTTGAGAATACACATAGTATTAGAGTGGAAAGTAGTGATGGACCTGTACGTTCGGCGTGCACTAGTCCTAATGAAATTCGCGTTCAGACGAGATTCTCTTTGATGACTACCTTTCCAGTCTATTTAGGACAATTGAGAGGATGTTGGATTTGAGGATTGTCGACTCTGGAGACCAATCACTTGGGAGTCAGCTAAGTGAGGCTGCTTCATTTGACCATGATGCCAAACCAGAAATGGTGACCGTATCATCGTTTCTCGAAAGTCTGTGACGTTGACGACTGCATAGGATGCCAAGCCTTTTCAGAGATAGGTTCATACCTGTGAGTGGAAGGGTTATACAGGAAACTTTGACCTTCAACCTACTCGGTTTTCTCGTTAGTGTGAACTTTTGATCCTTGATACAGTGGATTCCTTATATCAGTGTTGTGTTATTTTTCTCGCTGAAGCGAAGCTCTGGTTCAACTCAGTCAGCAACACAACAGTCTTGATCCCCTGTTGCTTTTGCATATTAACATTGGCATGTATTGGTGTTTCAGGTGCATATTTTCCTCTTGATTCTAGTAATCTAATTCACAGTCAATATGGAGCTCAGTATGAAGAGAACAGTCATTTACAAGTTTCCAACACCAAATACAGGGTCCTTGCTCAGTTTGATTTCTGCAGCTGATCACAGTGTGATGGAGGATTTCAAGAAAGACTATGGGAAAGTTATGAGTTATGTCTGCAAAGCTTCAAGGTTTGAGTTAGGAGGTCTTCATACACTGCTTCAATTTTATGATCCCCAACTGCAATGTTTCACCTTCCCAGGATATGTATTGATGCCTACTTTGGAAGAATTTGCCATGCTACTAGGAGTTCCAGTCTTAGAACATATGCCTTTCTACCATTCTGAAGCAGAGCCCAACTTGACCAAGCTAGCTAATTCCTTGCATTTGGATGTATCTGAGTTGGAAGGAAAGATGGTTTGGAGGAATGGAGTACCTGGCTTCCTATTAGCATTCTTGGTGAGCAGAGCTCAGCATTTTGCAAAGGAAGGATGTTGGATTATTTTCAGTGTTATTTTGGCTCTCTGCATCTATGGCATAATATTGTTCCCGAATATCCCAAATTTTGTTGATTTGGATTCCTTCCATATATTCGTCTCTAAAAATCATGTGCCAACACTCTTAGGAGATGTCTATCACTCTATCCACTACAAGAATGAGAACAGGAGAGGGAAGAATGTCTCCTGCTATGTGCCTCTCCTATACAGATGGTTTATGGACCACTTACCTAAGTCTGGACCCTTTGTTGACGTTGCAGATACTGTTGATTGGTTAGAGAGGCTTATGGGCTTAACATCAGAGAATATTGTGTGGTTTAACAAATACCTATTGGGTATGAAGATTATCTACAGTTGTAGGAACTTCCCCAATGTTCCTTTGATTGGGAGGAAAGGTGGCATTAATTATAACCCTGCTCTCGCAATCAGACAGTTTAGTTATGCTCTCAAAGAACCTCTGAGGGAAGAAGAAATACAGGAATCTTTGTATTTCACTGGTTTAGTTGTCAAGGAGACCTTAGCCAGATTGGAAAATTGGAAAAATCATGGGGAAGAATTCACCGTAAAGGAAAGTCTTCCTTGGGCAGAAGTGATTGCAGAGCTTATAGGTCATATGTTGAATGCCATCTTGACCAAAAACAAAGAAAGAGAAGATGGGCTTCGTCAACAGATTTTCAGGTTGAAGACTCAGCTTCAAGTCAAAGATGAGAAAGATCCAATTGAATCCTCGCGTCAGTGCAAAAGTCACCGCAAGCTACGAGAAGCTCTTGCAACATTGGAAGAGTACAAGTTGAGAGCAGAGTTGAAGAAGCCCAGATTGGAGGATGCATTTGGAGAAGGCGCTTGGGAGGACTATGCTCAAGACTTGCAAGCTACCATCAGCAGTAGAGACTTGCTTATTCAAGGTTTAATTGTCAGACCTGATCATCCTGATACGAAGGAGTTATTGGAAGATTTCCAGACTCGTTGTCGTACTTGATGCAGTTTCTCTTTTTGTAGTTGCTTATTATCTTGTACTCCGATCATCACCAGGATTGTTGGATGAGGTCGTGTTGACTCTGTTGTATTTCCTTGGTGATGTTGGTACTCTCTTCCTTATTTTATTTATGAGAGAAATTTTTGTGGTTTCATCTGCCAGCTTTCCATTCTCCTATTGTTTCTGTGGAACTAGAATCAAGGGGAGGATTTCCCTGAACCATATTTGCTTGTCTACATTTTGCATCATTTTTCATATTGCATTGCAGGTGTCCTGGTTTCGTTGACCTTATTTCTTTCTATGGTTTTCTCAGCACTGTTTTAGGATTGAAGACCGAATAATTCACTGCTACTCAACTAGGGGAAATCAACAAAAGGCAATGGATTAGATTCAACTTAAGTTACAAGAGTTTCGAGATCGCATGGTGCAATTCATGGATCTTATGCAGGGGGTCGCTAACGGCCAAGAACAGTTGAGAATGCTTTTTCAAACCTCTGATTTCTAGGGTTGATGGAAGTGGAGTTTTGCATGGTGGGACTGCTGATGTTCCTCCTCCAGCTGAAAATGGTACTCCTCATGTCGATGTTATCCCAACAGTTGTTATTCCTCTGAGCGACGGTAATCAAGATGGAATTCATATGACAGGTGCATCGGGCGCTGTACATGGAAATGCTGGTTCTCAGTGGGAGGAGGACGAACAAGATGATATTTTCTCCATGGAGATCTGGGAGCAGGTTGCAATCTGATGCGGACAAAAGGTTCAAATTGATAGAAGAGAAGATAAGGAATTTGGAGAATCAGAATTCTCTTGGTCTGGATATGTCTAACTTGGGGCTGATCCCAGGTCTAAGGATTCTACCGAAGTTCAAGGTACCTGACTTTGACAAGTACAAGGGGATGACCTATCCCAGGGTACACCTCAGATCATACTACAGAAAAATGTATGTGTACTCTGATGACGAGAAGCTACCGATGCACTTCTTTCAAGACAGCTTGTCTGGCCCATCTTTGGAGTGGTACATGGGTTTAGAGCCAACCAATATTAGAAGCTAGAGAGATCTTGCAGAGGCTTTCGTCCGACACTATCAATACAATAGTTATTTGGTGTAACGCCCATTTTAATTATTTAGTTTTTCCGTATTATTTGTTTTCGGTAAATCAAGTGTGGTAATTTCTTGGAGAATTAAGTTCCATAATATTCGAAAATATGAATGATAATAATAATAATAATATTGATATTATTGTTATTATTATTATGTTTAAAATATTATCGGAAAATTAATTAAAGAATTGAGGAATAAGAGAAAATGTCCTTATTATTATTAATTGGAAATATGAGAAATAAGGATTTATTGGAACTAAGGGCAAGCTTGGCATTTAGGAAAAGAGGAAAGGAAGAACACGCGTGAAGGAGAGGAGAGTTTGGTTGATCATTTGCAAGCTTGAGCAAAGGGGAGGATCATCAGGGCTGTCAATCGCGTAGATTTCTCGAAGGTTTTATCATCATCAACAACATTTCGAGGTAAGGGGGGATTGATCGGTTAATTTGGTAATTGCATGAATATTTGGTAGAAAGGGAAAATCCTAATCCCCATAGAATGATATTGAATTGATGGTGGTTGCATGTTAATAATTTTTTTATGATTATAGTTATCACATTGAAATTCGTTGCATGTGGTTATTTGGTGATTTGGGGTTTCCGGTAAATTCGGAGTTAATGCTGGAAGTTGAAGAATTGAGTAGAACTGACAATTTCTCGTGTATGAATTAGGATAATCGGTGTAGTCTTGTGAGATAGTACTGTACTGGTATAGTGTAGGATTTTGCGGGATTTAATCAGACGAAATCGGAGTGTGGGCTGTTTCTGAACAGCAGTTTTTCTACAGAATTCGCGTGCATTCGCTGGGCGAATGGGGGCGAGACTTCGCCAGGCGAACTGGGCAGCGAATGCTGCCTGTTGCTTCTTTTTGGCTTCGCTAGGGGTTTCTCCGGGCGAGTCCCAGCGAGTGTTCGCTGCGGGGCTTCGCCAGGCGAATGGCAGCGAGCATGACAACATTTTATGGTTTTTATGTTGTGATGTTCTGTTTCTCGCGTGGTTAGACCCTTGTTGGTCGTGAGCAAGTACGTGGTTATCGTGGATCGATTGAGAGCATGAAGGTGATGTAGGAAGCGTGTGTTTGAATATTCGTTGATATGAACGATTGAACCGAAGTATGATGTGATGCCTAAAGTGGCTATGTATCCTTTGATTAGGAATGAATACGTGTGATACGGGAGTGTGATTCTCGTGGTAATTGTATAACCGAATAAGTGACCTGATATACGTTATGAGTGTATATGATATTGTAAGAAACTCTTGAGATGTGGTTGTATGAGATTCAGGTGATAGGTGGCGAGCATAGCAGAACTTTATTTTCCTGGAACTGTGTGCAGCTGTGATTGCTGAGCGTGGGTCAGTCTGAAGTACCGTGATGATTTATGGGTGTTGGGTGTATGTTGGGTGTTAGAGGGCTATGTGGCCGGCGTTTAACGCATTCGACGTGATCGGTGGATTATGTGGTATAATTATATGTGTGTGCTATAAGTTGTGTGACCGTGGATCAGTAGGATCGAATACGCCTTGTGTGCGTAGTGCTCATATGTTGAGTGACCGTAGATCAGTAGGATCGGGTACGCCTTGTGTGCGTTGTGACTGTGTGTTGTACGTTGATGGATCAGTAGGATCGTGTGCACCGTGAGTGCTGTGTTGATGAGTGAGATATCTTTGATATATGATAAATTGTGATCAGTAGGATCGATACGCTTTATATGTGTTGTGATTATATGTTGTCGTGTGATGAGTGGATCAGTTGGATCGATATGCCTTATATGCATAGTGTGTGATATGTTGTAGTAATGTGTTGTGGTGAGTGGATTCGTAGGATCGATACGCTTTATGTGCGTTACGTTTACGTACTGTAGTAGGAGGACTGGATCAGTAGGATCGTTACGCCTTGTGCGCGTGGTATTGATATGTTGTATGCGAGATATGAGGATCAGTATGATCATTACGCCTTGAGTGCGTTGTGGTTGGTATGTTGTGGTGAGTGGATCCGTGAGGATCGGTACGCTTATTATGCGTTGCACTTATGTGCGGCTATGTGATATATTTGGGGTCAGAAGGACCGACGTGCCTTGTGTGCATTGTATGTGATAAGTTGTGTGGTGAGTGGATCAGTGGGACCGACACGCCTTGAGTGCGTTAGGGTGATATGTGGTAATGAGAGGATCCGTAGGATTGATACGCTTTATATGCGTCGTGTTTATGTGTTGTTGTGATGATTGGGTCAGTAGGACCGATATGCCTTAGGTGCATGATGTGTGATATGTTGTGTGGTGAGTTGATCGATAGGATCGATGCACTTGGTGTGCTTGTGTATGTATGCATATTATGATGCGATGGACCAGTGGGGTCGTGTGCACTGTGTGTGCTGTGTGTTTATGCATAGTGTCTTGCATAGCGTGTGGACGTGAGACCTGTGTGGCTCACGTGCTCCAAATGGGGAGAGTGTGGACGCAGTGTATGATTCACTAGCGTGCTCCAGTGGGGAGCGTGGACGGGATTTGGATTGTTGCTCGGATGGAGTGTATGCGACCACCCGTGTCCCAAGTGGGGGATGTTGATGATCTGATTATATGGGATCAGGAGGAGCGTGGTAGGGATAGACCGTTGCTCGGGGGAGTGTATGCGATCTATCTTGAGTTGAGTCGGTACCGCATGATTGTTGAGTCGAGTGCATGTGTTGCATTGTGGTTTGTGCGTGTGAATATCGTTGTGTGCTCCCGTAGTGGAGGGTGATGGCCAGGTGTCCATCGGTATTGTTGTGGTGCTCCCATTATGGAGGGTTGATGGCCAGTTGCCCATCGGTGTGGTATGCTCCCTGAGTGGAGGGTTGATGGCCCAGTGCCCATCGTTGATATGTGCTCCTGTGTGGAGGGTTGAGATGGCCCAGTGCCCATCATTGATATGTGCTCCTGTGTGGAGGGTTGATGGCCAGTTGTCCATCGTGATTGTGAGTCGGTACCGTGTGTTAAGAGTTGAGTGAGTGCATTGTTGCGTGATTGTATATTGTGGTTGATGGTGGGACCGTGAGTCCGGATGATATGTATATGGAATAGTATTATTAAGATTTCTGCCTTTTATTTCATGTATTACTATACCATTATTATTTAATCGTGATTCTCACCCCTTTATTGTTATTGTGGTCTGTGCTTCTTCGGAAGTACAGACAATCCAGGTGTTTAGCTAGCTTGGATTGTGGCGTCGTCGTAGGATAGCTCTGATACGTAACACCGGGGCTTTTTAGGGAGTTATTGTTTATTGTTGATTATGCGTGCCGCTGTGGCGTATCTGTTCTTTTGTGGGATATGTGATGATGTATGATGGATATATATATTCTGGGCAGATGACCAATTTTTGTATATATGATGATGTATATATACGTATTATGTGGCTTATGACAGACTATGTTTATTTTTCCGCTGCAGTATTACTGAAAATTATTTTGAAAAATGATTTGTGGAATTTGGATGAAAATTGTGACATCCCGTTGTGGGAGAAACTCTGATATGTGTTTATTTTAATCGTTTTATTTTATTTTGGGAGACGGGGTGTTACAAGTTGGTATCAGAGCAGGTCGGTCCGTCTGGCCAGGTTGTCTAGTGTTGTGTATCCCCGTTGTGTGCGACATGTGTGGAAACACTGTTGTTACATGGTTGCTGTTTAACCTTTGTCTGCAGGTGTGAGAATAATTAAAGTGGGGGAGGAGTTCGTGCTTCTCCCGGGTGCTGCAATATGGAGTTGTAACTCGGCGTGCGGTTGAACGCTCTCATAGTTTCGCAAGGATGGTTTATTCCTCATCATGATTTCGGTTGTCTATTGACAAATTGAGGAGCTGGTCACCATTAATCTGTTGTTGATAGCAGTTGGGATTGTGTTTGATAGGATGGGCGTGTCCATCAAGCTTAGATGGCGTGAGCAGTGAATTGTCTGGAGTTCAGCTGGGTGCTTGAGAATTGTTTGGGCGGGTCGGCTCAGAACAGTGTTGAAGTGTTTGAATTTTGATGGAAATCTTCGAGTTATAATGGAAGTGGGAAAGTTGGCGATTTGCCGATTGATGGTGGTTGTTTGAAGAGTTATCTTGACAAGGTAGTGATTATCAGTCAGAACGTGAAGTGGAGTTGTGACCGACTCAGTTACGGGAACCGGTCCGAGAGTGAGGACTCCATATGGTGTGTTTGTTTGGATGGACAAGGATTGAATCGAGGGAGTAGTTTTGAGACTGGTATCGAGCGTGTGTGCTGTGACGACAGATTGTGAAGCCGAGTATGTAAGTGTGGATAGTGACATCTGGTGGATGTTAAAGAAAGTAAGAATATGGAGTGCAAATCGGTGTAACTCGGCCTTTAAGTGTTCCAAGAGTTGAGGATGTTTTGAATGGTCTTCTAAGTGTGAAATTTTTGTAGTACGTCGAATTCCGAGATTGCAGCTTTTTACGGAATCGAAATCGGACTCTCGGAA